>CAUYON010027610.1:0-13952 GCA_963573935.1 Arctocebus calabarensis
TCTCACTATGTGGTCATTAGTTGTATTATTAAAATCCCTTTGCATTTTCTTGATCACTATATAAAGACATTGATACTCTACAGCCATGAAGGCTATCTCTAACAGTACGATCAAAATATTTCTGATTGTATATGAAGCACATTCTACCCTATGATTGCACCAATGTACACAATTATGATTTAATAAAATTATTTAAAAAATCCCTTTGCAGAGAGAATGAGTACTGAAGGCCCCATTCTTGGCAAGGGCAAATACCCCCAGAAAAGGGGGGAAAACACAGCAAGAAGCTGACCAAGGTGGAATAAAAACAATTAGGTAGCTTACTTTAATATAATAGTTGAATTACTTGTCTGGGCAGTTTCTGCTTTTCCAGGGAGCCTGGCCTGTGAGAGATACAGTTTGCAAACACCCCTGCTGGGTCTGTAAACACTCTGAAGAACAACGCCATAGCAGAAGCTGTGTGCAAGGCCTGGGAAGGAACATTAACCAGGCCGATCCTGCCCAGTCAGCAGTCAACCACCTTTCAGAAGCAAATGCCCATTGTGGGGATTTGTATAATGGCCAGGGCAGAAATTAAGGGCACAGCTCAAGCCCTGGAATGGGCAAAAGGGCTTGTACCCTAAATACAGAGGAGAGATATGAGCAGAAGGGCTTATACCCTAAATGCAGAGGAAGGATATGAGCAGAAGGGCTTGTACCCTAAATACAAAGGAGAATGCCTCCAGGTATAGATATGGGAAAATTCCTCTTTTCCACTGATTCTTCAGAGGACAACTGATGCCACTGTGTCTGTTCCACAGAGAAACCAGAGGGGTTCGACCTGCCCCAAGGGATTTGTCTGTGTGACCAGAGACAGGAGGCTGTCCCACGCAAGGCTTAGGTTCCACATTTCCAAGGCTGCCCGGACCCTTAAAGTTAATGTTTATAGCTAGAGTAAGAGCTGACACGCTTATTCAGGGAAACCGCTGATGTTTTTGTTCCTTTCCTCAGTTTATCCTTTCAGCTAAAGAAGAAAATAGCCTTCAATAAAAGCAAAGTGGAACAAGTACTCAGGGCCACTGGCTGAAGCCCCATAAGCTAACAACGGACCCTTGGACCCATTCTTTACAAGCCTATTCTGGGTGTGCTCTCGCTTTATCTCTCTTGGATTTTAATTTCATTTTTCCCAGATGATCACCTCCACTTCCACGGGGTTGGAAAGACCCTGCCACCAGGGCAGGACCCCAGCATTCCTTATTATTATTATTTTTAATGCCAGATACTTTTCCTTTAAACAGTGAAGATAGGGAATATTCTCATAAAGCTTTCTTTTTGTTTCTTTTTTTCTAATAATTTGACTCTTGAATCTTTTACATGTAGAATCCCTAAAGCTGTTGTTGTGATTTGAAAATCAAGCATGTGTAGTGCCAGGTGAACTGAGATTACCCCCTGAAAACTGCATCAGACGGTAGGATTATATCCATATTACTTATCTCTAGAATCCCTTAAGAACTAATGGTAACCAACTGGGGGTGGGAGGAGTCAATTGTTTGTCCAACTCCAAGGAGGTGAACATTTTTTTTTGAGACTGAGCCTCAAGCTGTCACCGTGGATAGAGTGCCGTGGCATCACAGCTCACAACAACCTCCAATTCCTGGGCTAAAGCGAGTCTCTTGCCTCTGCCTCCCAAGTAGCTGGGACTACAGGCGCCTGCCACAACGCCTGGCCAATTTTTGGTTGCAGCCGTCATTGTTGTTTGGCAGGCCCGGGCTGGATTCGAACCCGCCAGCTCAGTTGTACGTGGCTGGCGCCTTAGCCCGTTGAGCCACAGGCGCCGAGCCAAGGTGAACATTTTTTAAATGCAATTTTCAGGAACACCACAACAAAACTGAGTTAAGACAGAGGTTTCTGAAAAAGGTAACCAAAGGCTAAGTTTGTTCTAAAGTTCCCGTTTTTACAAGATCTTTTGAATTTAGTCCTTGAAGACAGAACAGGGATAGATTATTTAGAAGTACATGGTTAATGCGTAGACCCTCTTCAGATCCCACAACACAAAATAATAAAGATGATAAAACATACACAATCGTTTGTTAGTGCGAAGGAAGATTTTAAGATTTTTTTTCAAAGCAGATGTGCTAAAAGTTTTCTGGGAGGATTTCTCATTCCCGGGGAGGGGGGCGGGGGTGAAATAAACATATAGCAAGCTCCATGCAAAACAATGAAACCACAAATGCTTTTCATGACATACTTCTATCTCTGGTCACAAAGACTCACGAGTAGGAGGCTGTGGGAAACTTGGGAGAGTTAACAGTTCCACCTTAAGGGTCTCGATATATAAGGACTTATTCTTTGGATCTTGGTAGGACAGCCATGATATTGCATATTAGTCTATTAAGAAGTCACCAGGAAAGTAAATTGATCAAGCAAGAGTAATTTTATTTGATTTACTACATCATGGATAACAATAATTTCACAGTCTTAATTGTGTTAGAAGGATGAAAAATGGAATATGTTTTAGGCTTTTAAAGCCCAGGCTGGGTAATTGTAAAGTATGCTTAGCTAGAATTTATGGAAAATAGCTTTGGATTGGTAAGCATTGTGCAAGAGTGTGTTGAATCAAATTTTGATAAGGAAGTTATTAGTCTTGACGAACATTTCTTCGGGTTCACAGTCTTACAGGAATAAGATATTTTGAAAAGAATGTAAACAGATAATTTCACTCATTCTTGGTTGTGTTTAGTATAGGGATAGGAAAGTAGGTACAGTTCCAAAACTATTTAACATAGATCTTGCCTAATATAGGGGTGGGAAATTGTGTTTTTTTCATATTCACAACATTGTTTTCTGGAGACTTTCTGTGAAAGATAGCTGACACCCACACCTTTACCCTTTCTTCTTTGTTCTTTTCTATGTTTGGTTGCCTGGAACAACATATATCTTAGGTTATGAAGCTTAGGTGACCTGTGAATTGACGAATTGGCGTGAATTCATATATCTTAGGTTATGAAGCTTAGGTGACCTGTGAATTGTGAATTGGTGTGTCCCTAAGAAACTAGTAATAAAGATAGATTCAGACACTGCTGTGTGAGTAAACATTTTTATTTTTATTAAGTCAGTATTATTTTTGACAATTCTGCTGTTTGGAGCCAGTCTTTAAAAACCTTTGAAACAATTATTTTTATTAGTATTATGACAATGGCTGAAAAGGGGGCCAATTTTTACTGAAACCTATAAAAATCTTCAACCAAATGCAACAAACTGATGCTCTTTTCAAAACACAAAATAATATTGTGGTCTTTTGCTTATTTTGCATATATTTTAAATCTTAAAGTCTTTGTTAGACTTAATGATTGTTACATTAACTATGAAAATATTTCAGAAAGTGTAACTACTGTAAAGCCTCTGGCCTGTGGTTTTGTTTAGGGACAAACATGTGCATTCATCAAACATGCCCATGAACACTGACGGGCATAAGGTGCATTGGGAAACCCAAAAAAGAGAGATCACAAAGGCTGGCAAGCTTTTAATTCATTCAGAATATAAGTCTAACATTTTCCTCTTATTTAAGAATATTGAAAATTGAAATCTACAGGTAAGGATAAAATTGCCCCTCAGTAAAAAAATAAAACCTGATCAATTTCTCTCTGGCACATAATCCATCTTTGAATCTCTTCACAAAAAATTTAAAATCTCTGTATTTTATATGCTGATGGGATTCTCTTAAATGTAAGCTCTTGAGCAAACTAGTCTTAATATTTCAATATGCAGTTTGGAACTATTCAAGAGAAATTTAGTCTAGTATTTGCTAGATGTTTTTCAAAGTTTCTGAAAGGCAGAGCCATTTATATTATTTATATTAGTTCCAGGGACCCTTAAATAGTTATATCAGAAATGCATAGAGCCTTCTGTTAAATTCTAAAGAAATGAAACACACAAAGCCATAAATTAGTAGACTGGTGAAAGGCAGACGGAAAGGGGCTTCTGGCTCTTTTTACACTTCTAAAAGCCAACTTTAAGTGACAATGGCTCTGAGTTTATTTATCCTAAGAATTTATTTACTTCAATCAGAAAATAGCTATTGAACCCAGAGAGTTAGCTAGCTAATCTTCAATTATGGAACTATTAGAAGAATCTGTATACATATTTAGTATATATTTCATAATTTAGTATATATACACTAATTTTTATTTATATATAAAATCATTTGTATCAGTAAGTAAAAGTTTTTCACATTTATCCTAATCTGTATACGTATAATGTAATATGTATACAGATTTTGTATATATTTCATAATTTAGTATATATACAGTAATTTTTATATACATATAAAATAATTTGTATCAATAAGTAAAAGTTTTTCACTTTTTTTCTAATCTGTATGGAATGTCATATATAATCAAGCAAGAAATTTGCCCCTTTAATCATAGATGTGGACAATCATTGTTCCAAAATTAGTGTATATATATATATATATATATATACACACACACACACACACACATATATATCAAACCAAATAATTAGTATTATAAACTTCAAAATACTTTTTTAAAAAGAAATAAGAATGAAACAAATGGAAGATTAACCTAATGTTTAGCTAAAAGTAGAATAGAAATAAAATATCTGTTTTAAACAGTATAACATTTCTAAACTCTATTCATGCAGCTGCCATTCTGAAGGCTCATTGAAAATGGTTGAAATTTCTTATTTGTAACTGATAAGATTTAGACTCTTAATTTAAAACAAAAGAGGTAGGTGCTGCTATAAATATGAACCATAAACAACATTAAAAACCATATGGTATGTTTATTTCTTATTTAATAATAGTTGTTATTTAATTTGATTTTTGAATAGCTTATAAGGAATGGTAAATAACTGTTGGCAATTTTTATGTAGGACTCTTCCAAGTAAAATATATGCCCAGAAGTCTATAATCCACTAGGGATAATGAGAAACATCGTGAGCACCATAATAAGACGTATCAATTACCACAACACTATAATCGCATAACAATACCAAAGTATTAACAATCATAAATGTCATCAGATTTTGGCTTATTTTACCATGGAATCAAACTCTGTAGCATTAGAATAGCTCACAAGGATGCATTTTTTTTTAGAATATTTGGAATATACATGTTTTGGTTATTAAATTTGTTTTTTTCTTAAGACTGAGTCAAAATTATAAATGTTCCCTTCACCCAAATGCCATGCACCGTGTGCATTAGGTGTGAATTATCCAGCTGAGGATGAAAGGGATGCACATAATTAAATAAACTTATCCATAGTCATAGAGTCAGTAAATGGCAGATGTGGAATTTAACCTTGAGACACTGAATCTAGACTCTGCTTTGTTACGACCTTGTCATCCACTTCTTACAGCTTTCAAAATTTTTACTTATTATAGGTACATAATACTTGTATGTTATTATAGGATACATTTGGTGTTTTGATGTAGGCATACCATACGAATTAATCAAATCAAAGTCATCAAGGTCTCCATCACCTCAGGCATTAATTATTTCTTTGTGTTAGGAACATTTCAATTCCATGTGTTTAGTTATCTTAAAATATACCCTATCTTACTGTTGGTTACAGTATTTGCAAACTACCCAGCTGAGAAGGGATTAATAATTAGAGTATGTAAGGAGTTTCCACTGCTTTAATTAACACAACAGCAGTCAATTTAATTTTCTTTCTTTTCTTTGGTAGGGGATATATTTAACATCTTCTCTTTTGGTGTTACAGCCTACCCTTTCAGTAAAACCTATTTTGGTATTAATTTATTCTAATTGTAATTCTATGACTTCAATTTTTTTAAAAATCATTTATCTCTTCATATATTGCTCTCATCCGTTCTGGTTTCATTAGTTAGAGAGCCTGAATAAATACATATGTCGGAAGCTTTCCTTATATCTCCACCTATGTTCACCTCACATTTATGTATTGTAGCTGCTTGTCAGGTTTCTACATTCTTGGTAGCTACTTATGACCCAATGCCTATTCTGTTCAACTCTGTCAAATTTATTGTTCAACCCATCCACAGAGTTCTGTTTATTTTTTTAATTAAAAAACGTATTTAAAAAAATGTATTTTTATTTGAAAAGTACATTTTCTTTTCACAATGGAATTAGTCACATCTATAGTTTCTTGTAACATACACATGACTCTTTTATTCTTTCACATGAAAATGTGAAAATAAATATTTTATAGTCTTTGGTAACTATTTAGCTTCAGTTCTTGTGAGTGTTCTTGAAAACTTTCATTCAATATTTAACACTGCTATTTTCTTGAATAATTTCATTTATTTATAAATAAAAGCCAGATGTTGGAGGCAATATTAATGTGTGATTTATAAATATCAATTTTCCATGAGAATGTTCCTATAATTTTCATTAATGTTCTCAAGTTAAAAATGGGTCCTAGAGCCACTATAATTGTAATGCATTCACAGGTGAGGACTTCACAGAAGGAAATGACTCATCACCCTTGAACTTCACAGGTCAGTAGTTCAAAACTTGAAATGAGTTCCACCGATCACAGAGATCATCTGTTTGTTAAGTTGACTGTATCATATGTATTCTCTTAAACTAATGACAATTAGTTCTGTCTTAGAATCGCATACAAAATTGCTCATCCAGGGTAGCTAAGAAAATATGTGCCCCCCATTCTTGGGGGTCCTCTCTCAGATTTAAACTGTTACCACATAGCCTCCTGTATTTTGGTTGTGTAAAACAGAGAAACTGATTTATACAGCATTTATCACAAAATATTTATCACATCTGATTACATGCCTGTATGACTTTGATAAAACTAAATAAACTGCTATGGCAATGCATCTGCAATTTGAATGCTGGTATTTTACAATGGTTAGAACACATGTTCCTAGTAAATATAAATTTATGTAGCTCGCACATAATAAGATGAACGAGCTATTGCATCTTTGAAAATACTATCTCCTTAAGAAAAATTAGCCCAGGATGGTGATGCATGCCGGTAATCGTAGCTACTAAGGATGTTGAGTGCAGAGCATCACTTGGGCCCGAGTTTGAGGCTACAGTGAGCTATGATTACACCATTGCACTCCAGTCTGGCTTGCAACAGACTGAAACCCTGTCTCAAAAATAAATAAATAAGTGAGTAAATAGTAAATCTCCTGCATGTAGTTATATCGATCTATTTCAATAAAATCACGTTTTTAGATTTTAGTTTGATTTCATTAGAAAACATTTCATTTACATGTAAGGGCATTTACTAAGCACTTGTAATAAGTGATAGCTTCTCGCTCTTCTCACATTGATTAGGAAATATTGAGTACCATTACGCACAAGAGTTGACTATATTCCTTGACTAACTTTCTTTTAGCCCTACTACCCATATTGCATAAGAAATCAACTGATGTTTTATCACCATATTCCTTATTGGATTACATTTTTCATTAGTTTGTTTTTTTCCTAAAGCCTTTTTTTTCTTTTCTCTCTCTCTCTTTTTTTTTTTTTTTTTTTTTGGTTTTTGGCCGGGGCTGGGTTTGAACCCACCACCTCCACCTCCGGTATATGGGGCTAGTGCCCTACTCCTTTGAGCCACAGGCGCCACCCTAAGACTTATTTTCTTAATTTTACAACTGAACTTCTAAATGCTGTCACATTATTATAAACCTGTATTTTAAAACATGGTATGTACAATGATTTTAAGTGTTAACATGGAATCACTTCTATCCTCTTCAATGTCCCATTAAATGTTGTTTTTTAGTTTCCAATTATATAAGGGTACACATTTTTAGATTACATTGTTTTCACTTCCAGGGTAAAGTTCAAGTTGTAGTTCAGCCCTTCGCCTAGCAGTTGTGCTGAAAACCCTCTCATTGTGAACATTGGTGAGATTCTGCCAATCACCCTCCCTTCTTCCGCAAATCACTCTTACCCTCCCTTCTTCCGCAAATCACTCTCACCCTCCCTCTCCCCTCTTTATTAGAACAATTTGGTTTTGTTTTATTAAAAAATATTTTCTAGAGATACCTTATATTTGGTTCTGAAAAATAGCCATCATCCATAAGGTTTACATTCTGTTCCCTCACTGAAAAGTTATTTTCCTTTGTATATGAGAATAATAAGAACCCAAGTTCAAAGATGGTCAGAATAACATGGAATCGATTACATCACATCTGCGTTGAGTCAAGAAAACAATGAAAATAATCTATATATTTTGTTTGTGTTTAATATTTATTAAATGTATGGCCAAGTTTAACTAAGGGCTCAATAATTTGAACTTTATCCAAATAAATAAGAAACTATATAATGTAATAGAATTTAATAAGTGGACTTCCATGTAAATTAATTTTTTCATATATAAATTTTCTACATATATATATAGATGAATTTTTGAGATGTATTCTATGGAAAAGTAAAAACACATTCATTAATAAAGGGTTAGAAACCTGGGGAATATAAAGTGTCCCTGTGTAAACTTCTTGCTTTTCATTTATTCTAAACAATATCTTAGTCCTTTTCAGCACACCTAGCACTATAGACATAGGTTAAGGGTAAGCATCATCTAGCCTGATCATGAAGTTCATAGAAAAAAAAAAAAAAAGATTTATATGAACAATTATGTGTGACACACAAATCCCAGAAATTGAAAGGTATCAAGTCAAGCCCATCAATTCTTCAAGGGCCCCTACATCTTGGATGTTAAAAAGTGAAGCCTCTGTGCTGGATTCCATAAAGGGTTCAAATTCTGGAAGCCACTGCATTGCTCTCCCTTATTTTCTCTTTTGAAAAAAAGAAACAATTTTTTTAAAAAAATACCTACTAAACCACCTCATAGATTTCAACATAAATCTAGCTTTTAACCATCAGAGTCGTCCATAAATAATTCAAATAAAGAACATAAACTTGTAGTTTATTACTGTTAAAAGCAATAAATCTGCTCTGTTATACAGGCTCGCCTGCTGAGCACAGCACTCTCATAGTGAGGGAAATGGCAGTATATACACAATGTTTTTTAAAATGCCGCCTTTTTGCTGACTAAGTCTGGGGATGCACACTACTATATTCTGAGTGAATTGGATGCATAAGTGAATAGAATTAAACAGAAAATATAAGGAGAAGCAATGGGTGAAAATTAAGGCAGTGTCTCCACTTGAGTATTGTTTCTGCCACTGTAAATTGGACCGAATGTTTTCCGTGGATTCTTCTACCTGTTAATCGTTGTGACATATGTCTCATTTGTGTGAGAGAGGGGTGAAGGAGGCTTTCAATTTTTCCATACATGGAGAATGGCTCTACTTCAGTTAAATGGATGCTTTCACAGCTGTTAAAACTTTTTAGTAAGAAAAAAGATCCTTGCACAGATTTTTGTCCAAGTGAGCAACATATTTATTGTTAAGAAGAAATATAGTTCCCTCCTGACTGTAAAAATGTTATAGTTATAGTTGTACCTAAAACATAACCTTTTGCATTGGTGATCCGCCTAAGAAATATATAGAATAATTTTCTCGTTCCCTCTTTATTGTGAAGTATAAGGGAAGAATATCGTGCTCAGGTTACTGTGCTTCAATGATAGTTTGCGGTCCTTCATTTAGCTCCTTCTAGGTGCAACCTAATTACCATTTGGGCTTAGGAGAAATACATAATTAAAAGAGAAGAGAATTAAGAAAGACAAGGCAATGGACCGAATGATTTTTATGTTCAAATCCTGAACCCCGAGTGAGGATCTTAGGAAGTGGAACCATTGGGGGTGTCTAAATGGGATAGGTGCCTTTGTAAAGGCAACTCAGAAAAAACTCATCCCCTTCTACCACCAAGCAGACTGGGAGAAGATGACCAGAAATCAAGCCCTTGCCAGGGACTGATTCGCTGGTTTCCTGATGTTTCTGTTGTTTACCATAAACTGTACAGTTCTCCAGTATTTCGTAATAGTATAGTCGTTTACAATATTTTGCAATAGCCAGGTAAGACAAACAATATCCTTGTGACCTCTGCATTTAATATCTGACTAATTTCATCTATTCCCTTCTTATTTCCCTTCAATTCTATAACGTTTCTTTCTAAAACACAGAGGGAAATAACAATTTTTTTTTCTTCTCAAACAACAGCAAAATTTCAAAGGTCAAACTCCCTGGCAAAAATGAAAGTTTCTTAGTCCTCTAGTCCCTATCCATTCAACTTGTCATAATCCACTTCCTGTTATAAAGCCTCTCTCAGGCTCCTGTGATCAGCCTCCTCCTTTTGAGGACAGTTCAAGTGAATCAACCTAAAAATAAGATGCTCTAATCTTTGCAATAGCTAATAATTATTTCTCCTTCTTTTCTTCCATAGTAGTCTACTTATTTCCCAAATGGTGTTCCCTACAATTTTCATTTCCTTATACCAACTTATTATCACTGGAAACACAGTTAGTACGTGTAACCCGTTAGCTGTACTGCTTGCCACAGGACAGCCAACACGTTAAGAGACAAGGTGTTGGGGCAAGGAAAGCGATTATGATTTTAGAGACAGCAAACTGAGGAAATGAGGACGAATGTCCTAAAGAAGAATCTTAAGTCAGTATGAACTCTAGGCTCCTTTTCCTGGTAAGGGAAGGGGGGTGTTACTGCAAGAGTTAGTAAAGGACCACAGACACCTGGGCAGTGGGACAAAACTGGCTGAGTTTTAATGGGCACAGGTGCAACCTCTTCTGTTATTAAGAACAAAATGGCATGAACAATTCTTTCCAATCCCATTCACTTCTTAAGTCCTAAATAGAGCAAGAATAGTATCTAAAGCTTCTCAGACTAAGCCCCCAAATATTTTCTTTCAATGTATCTTTCCCCAGCTGAGTCAGCAATGGGAATTCTTTCTAATCTATGCAAAGCTTTGACCCCTGAAATTCATAGTCTTTCTCCATTTGTAATGTAACAGAACCGGAGCTGAGGGGTCTGTGAAACAATGAACGAATGCAGGTAATTATTATTTCACTATGAATCAGTTGTAGCTGTGACTCTCTCATGAGTTTTGTGCTCCTCTGGGACGTATTTTTGTTTGTAGTTGGGGAGAAGGCTGGTGTGCCTCCCCCTGCCTACCATTAGTTTTCAGGAATTATGCCTCGTGGGACTCACAGTCACCTCCGTTCCAGTCCATAACAGCTCAGAGGTATCGCACTGGACCATTTCCTTTCCAAAATGTGGAACAACCAAAATGCCCACCAACACAGGAATGGATTAACAAGCTGTGGTATATGGATACCATGGAATACTATTCGGCCATTAGAAAAGATGGAGACTTTACATCTTTGATGTTAACCTGAATAGAATTGGAACATAATCATTTTAGCAAAGTATCACAAGAATGGAAAAGCAAGAATCCAATGTACTCAATTCTAATGTGAAGCCAGTAGACGATCTAATATATACGCTCATAAGAGAAAAACTCAAATCAGTTCAGGGTGGGGAGCAAGGGAATAAGGGAGCCAGGAAAACGGAGGGGGGATGGGGAGTCACGGAATATGGCACACCTTTTGCTGGTGGACTCAATTATAATAGGGACCTTACCTAACAAATGTAATCAGTGTAACCTAAGACTTTGTACCCTTGATGAACCCCAAACAATAAAGAAAAATACAAAATAAAATAAAATCCCCCCCCCGAAAATTATTTACCTTAGTGTCTCATGATTTCCTAGGGGGAGAATTCCCAGTAGAGAATTTTCTTCTCCCTCTGGGGTGTAGGTGCCCATCAACATGTACTGAGAAATTCATTGAAGATGTTGAACACTATTGCTAATAAAATTGATCTTGCTTTTACTGGGGTGCCCTTTGAGGAAATGTGAATTGGTGCCAAACCTGCAACCTGCATGAAGAAATGCCATTATCTGAGGGTTTGCATCTATAGTTTTAGAATAGTTTAATCTTCCCTGGTATGGTTTTAGGTTTTGTTTATAATTTTGCATCTTATTGTCACTAGAATCCCTAGTTTAACATCAATGCTAAACTCAGAAAGGAGGGGGTATAATGAGGCATATCTGATCTCTTTCCTTTGTGGTCAATAATTCAGTTTTAGAGTTGTTCTAGGGTATTCTTGACTAAAGGAGGGCTTCTTCAGTCAGCAGCCAGAAGGGACTTAGGATTTTTACGTTAGTTTACAATCCTCCCCTTTAGGCAGATTAGCCAAAGGCAGCATGGATGACCAAATGTATTTTGTCCCATTATTTCTAGGGTGCTGTGGCTTTCTGCCCAGTCCATACAGGCCCTTGGTGGGACCCCTGGGGTGAAGGGACCATTTAAATATTCTAGACCAGACCAGAATGGAGATGGACAGGCACTCCACGACACTGTCTAACCTTTTAAGCAATATAAGAGCAAAAGTGGAGGATAGATGACGGTGTATAAAATTTGGTTTTTGAATATTAACCATAATTAAATATTATAAGAGCAAAATGCCAAAGGAAAGGTTACAAAATGAACATATCTGTAAATATTCAGCTTTGTAGCCATAAACCATTAGCATTTTGCTAAAGCCATTGGATCCTAAAGTGCTTGATACATTTTTATCATATTGCTATTTCTATAATCCAAATAACTGAAAATAATAATAATAAAGAAGGCTCTGTCATCAGATGTCTTGATATCCTTTCAGTAATTCTCCTTTAAGTCTATGGGAAGCAGGAGATTTGTTAAAGTGGCACCATTGCTCAGTTTGCCAGGTGTATAGGCACCTGTACGCCCATCCTTGATTTAAAGGATTTTAAGTAACTTCAATTCTGGAAATCAGCCCTTATAATCGGTCACACCCACCTCTTCCAGGATGGTTTCTGGGCCTGAAAGTAGGTTATTTGAACAGTTTTAGCATTAGGACATTTGTTATGCAGAGAAGATTGAGCCTAGAATCATTTCATAGCTTTCAAAGTCTGGAGATAACAGGTAAACTTTGATATTTACTTAATTTTTGTCTTGACTCTGGAAAACAAATCATAAAGAACCAGTAATGTCTCAAACAAAAAACTCACAACATATCTTAACAGCAGACTTATCATTAGAGGGAAGAAATGTTACAGAAATCAATGAAAAAGGTTGAGAAGAGCATTGTTGTCTGAGGCCACCTCCCCCTCCTCCAGTGAGAAAATGCTGAAAAGAAAAAGAAAAAGTTGAACCTCTGGTACACAAATCTGAGGAGCTTCTGAAGAAGATACTAGAATTAGAATAAAACTTTTATCAATTTAATCAAAAGAAACTCAGTACTTTAAGACAACCTTGTTGTTTTAACCAAAATATTTCCCCTTTCCCTTATATAGCCCACTTGATCATGTACAAGGTCCGTTCATACATTTTCTTTCCTGATGCTTATTTTAAGTTAGTATGAACTTTCAGCTCCTTCTTCTGTTAAGAATCAGGGAAGTACAAACGTAAGGCTTCTTTTTATGTTAAAGGGAGCATAAGGAGTGACCAAGGACTGCAGACATCTGAGTATCCTTATCTCCTCAGGAGTTAGTCTTAAGAAAGGGACAGACATCGTCTTTCTTCTTGCCAACACGTAGAGACAAGGAGAAGATTTTCACCTGAAGGATATCACTCCCTGGGGTAGGAAGCAAATTGAAGCAAGTGTGTTAAGCCTCCTTTCTAATGTCACATACAAAATAATGGACGTTCTGTTGAAAAATTTAATCATCAAAAAAAATAGACTGGGGAAAGTAGAGGATAGATGACGGTGTATAAAATTTGGTTTCTGAATATTAACCATATTAAAAAGGGATTAAGATAAATTGTACCAAGCGGCACCTGTGGCTCAAAGGAGTGGGGTGCTGGCCCCACTTACCGAAGGTGATGGGTTCAAACCCAGCCCCAGCCAAAAAAACTACAAAAAAAAAAGATAAATTTTACCTGTCGTGTGATTCAACTTATGGTTAGATACAAAACAAAAGGACAAGCATGTGTTTTAGGATGAAAAATTGTATTCAAAACTTTGTATTGCCACAATAGCGATGACCCAGTGTAACTGAA
>CAUYON010027612.1:0-11920 GCA_963573935.1 Arctocebus calabarensis
CCGAAGGTGGTGGGTTCAAGCCCGGCCTTGGCCCAACTGCAAAACAAAAAAAAAATAGCCAGGCGCTGTGGCGGGCGCCTGTAGTCCCAGCTACTAGGGAGGCTGAGACAAGAGAATCGCTTAAGCCCAAGAGCTGGAGGTTGCTGTGAGCAGTGTGACGCCACGGCACTCTACCCAGGGCAATAAAGTGAGACTCTGTCTCTACAAAAAAAAAAAAAAAAAAAAAAAAAAAAACAGGGAGCCAAATGTGTTTTACACAAATTCATTCTCCTTTTCCCCACTCTCCAAAACCACCTTGCTGGCTGTACAGTTTTCAATGACAACATAACTTGAGAGGTTTATCATTAAAATGATTTGCCTACGTAACAGGTCATATAAATAGATGTCCAAGCTGAAGAAGTTCTCTTTTTATTCAGTTCATGCCATTCCTAAATGTTCCTAACACTCTGTAAATAAAAGTGCTTGTGTTCCCTACCAAAGTAACAAGAACTACCAACATAAAGTGGTTGGAATTTTAAAAAGTTGCTTCCCTCAGATTTAGCCAAGTTTCCAAATCCACTAAGGACAGGAAACAGGTCATCAAACAAACCCAAGTGGGATACAGAACACACAGGCAGCAGAGAACTTGTCAGAGGACAGAAAACCACGGAGTGGCCTGCTTTCCACCAAGCCATTCACAGAGCAGGAGAAACCTATCAGATTCACCCCTTCAAAACTGATTAAATTCTATTTCTCTATTTTTCCCTTTTCTGCATCTCACTTCTTTGGGCAAGCCAACACTAACATTCATTCATTCACATGATAAGCCAAAATGGATACCAACACCTGCTAGACAGGGCACAGCACTGACCCCCCGCGCCAAGCACTTTATGCACGTACATTGAAACCAAGGTTCAAGAAAATAGAGCAACTTGACTAGCCACACAGCCAGAAAGGCACAGCAGATATTCAAAGCTCTGGCTCTCTGACTGCGCTCTGAACACCCCCAACCGCTCTGATCCCACACTGGAGGACACAACCGAGGCCTTCAGATCATGCCTGAGAGGTGTAGGCCCCTCCCCTCCCTGTCATGCTCATTATTCAAATGTCACTGGAGTTCACAGGAGTGTCAAACATGACCTCACCCAGGATTCCCAACCTCTGCAAGGCAGCTCACTCCAGGCAGGGGCCCTCCCCACCACACTTGCCTTCCTAGCAAGCTACCTTGCCTGGGTTTCCTGCCTCCCCCCAGGGTCGCCCATGGACAGTTCTAACAGGCTTCTATTGGCTCATACACTTCGCTACTAGTTAGCCTGATTCACAACCACTGTGTCCTGGTGTTATACATAGTACACCAAAGAGAACGACAAAGGTTAAAAATAAAGTCACGGACTGTCCCGGAGACCAGCACGCAACAGAACTTCCCGCAACGATGGAAATGTACAAATTTGAGCTGTCCGACACAGCAGCCACTAGCCACATGCTACTACTGAGCACTGGACTGTGGCTAATGCAACTAAGGAACTGAACTTTACATTTTATAAAATTTTAATTAATTTAAACTTAAATGGCTACATGAGGCTATTGGCGAACACACTGAATAACATAGTTCTAGATTCTAGTAAAAGCACCCACCGTGCCCAATGTATGACTCCAGGCAACCCAAGGGGCAGACTCAGCTGAGCATGCCTGAGAAGCCATGGCAGCCAGGGGTGAGCAGGCTGCCAATGCCTGTTTCTCAAGAAGCCTGGTACAGGGTGTGACAGGCCATCAGATACAGACACCTGATCAACAAGGCAAGTCCCTGCCGGACTCAGAGCCTTTGTCCCTGCCATGCTTTTTGGAAGAACACTCGTCTCTCACCTCACTTAGATCTTTGTTCCAATGTCACTACCTATTTTAACAGAACCTCCCCCAGCTCTCCTCCTCCCACCTCACCCACCATCCTTCATCCCTCCCCTGATACTCTGGCTTTTGATTTCTCCACAGCACCTACAACCTGACAAAGCATCTTTCCCCACTCTTTGTAGTGTGCCCTCAGTAGATCACATGGTTTTTCGAAGTGTGCTGACCAGGACCAGGTAGATATTCTCTAAGGAAATGGATGACATCTGAATTCATCTATTTGTTTGGCAAGTACTTACTGAGTTCTAACCAGAGGCTAATGTAAAATGAACTAGAGGCTGTCCCTCAGGGGTGCTCAGTCTGGTGGCCAGTAAGATGACACTACACAGTGACAGGTGCCACAGCAATGGCACAAGCTGGGAGCTGAAGCATAGAGAAAGGAGCCCTCCACTCTTCCTGGGGATCTTCTGTGGATGATTCTTGTTTAAAGTGTACGTGGTAGTGAGAGGCAAGTGGGGAACCTATTCCTGGAGGGGGTCTCCAGGTCTGTGGGAGGGCGGCAGGGGCTATACGCAGATGAAACGCTAATTCAGGGATGTTCCTTCTGCTGGGTGGCACTGAGACCACCTATCCTAACTCCCCATTTAACACATGGGGAAACTGTCCCTGAAAAGCAACCTGTCCCAGATGCAGAGCGAGTAGGTGTTTCAGCCAGGACAAATTCCAGGGCTAATGAGGAAGAGGCTACCAGCTGACCCCTGTGAGGGCTTCTACAGCCCGTCCCACTGAGTCACTGCTGCAGAGCCCACAGCAACCCAGAGAAAGGCAGCTGCTGCTACCCTGCTGTAGACGCTGAGCTGTGCTGGAGGGCAGAGCGCTGCTGCAGGGGCCCACCGGGAGGTCGGCCAAAGCCACAGCACCTGAGCAGCTGTGAGGACACACTCATGCCCACCCGAGATCCTCTGTGTGAACAGGGGCTCCCTGCAGGACACAGAGGGCCTCTGAGGCTTCCTGGCAGTTTACTGATTTATTGTTCAATTCCCGACAATTTACTGTCCTTTACCTGCAGAAATGACTCAGGGATGTGGATCCTCAAGGAAGCATGAAGGAGGTGTCCCTGAGACAGTGAGAGCCACCTCTCTGCAGACCTATCTTCAACTACTGCCCAGGCCAGTAGTTCATGGGGAAACCAGGGGAACAACCATATAGCACATAGCTGGGAAGAAGGGTGGGGTCCTCTGGAGAAAGCCAAGGACTAAGAAAGAGGAAGTGACACTTGGTGCCCACATGATGATGGCCCACGTTCCTCTCAGACATTTCCTCTTGGCAGTTACTTCCCACTTGCTACCCTAGCCTGGTCCACTGCAGAGGATCACGTGAGTTTATGTCCATTCAACGGCAGAGAGCCCCAAGCACGGCACCACTGTCCCACACAGGTCCTCAGCACCGGGGCTGCCACTGTGCAGGAGGAGGATTTGCACACCCTACATTCAGGACCATTCAGCCCCAGAGACAGCAACCCTGTACCCAAGCCTACCTCTCCTTAAGGATGGTTCCCCAGTGAGGAATTTTCTTATCCCGCAGGAATAAAATCTCTCCTGGCAAGGCCAGCCCACCAAAGCAAAGCCCCTGGGACACACGAGAGGAGCAGTGTGAAGGCCTCTCCTCGCCTTCGACCTGCCTCATCAGATTGGTGATCTGCCTCACCAGGAGCTCAGCAGCTAGGGCGCCAGCCACACACACTGGAGCCCAGGCCTGCCAAACAATAATGACAACTACGACAAAAGAATAGCTGGGCGTTGGTGGTGGGCGCCTGTAGTCCCAGCTACTTGGGAGGCTGAGGCAAGAGAATCACTTAAGCCCAAGAGCTGGAGGCTGCTGTGAGCTGTGATGCCACAGCACTCTACCCAGGGTGACATAGCCAGACTCTGTCTCACAAAAAATAAAAGAAATAAAAATAAAAGATTCACCAGCCATAGCCTGAACAACAATGTTACTGCCCAGGGTAGAATTTACTGTCAGATGGACGGGGTCAGAGAGGCCAATTCCCCAACCTCCACCGCCTGGCCCTGTGACTGGAAGCCTCAGTTTCTGCACAGTGAAGACACACCGACTACTCTCCAGGCTTTGGCTTTTGCAGCTTGCTCCTCCCTCCTTCCCTGCCACTCACCCTCCAGAAAGCCCTGCCCAGCACTGTGATCTCTCTGTCTCCAATGAACTCACTCAGCACAACTGCTATGACCCTACCTTGCATGTGCCCCCATGTAGGGGACAACGGAGGAAGACGCACAGGAACGCTGACTGCCATCCCATTCTACTGACTCCCAGCAGCATCACCCTCTCCAGACCTCTCCTACTCACCAGGGAACTCTCACACCTCTTCTCTCAAACCCAACACTCTATCCCTGCTGCTATGGCAAATGTTGGTATTCTCCCCAATTCATATGTTAAAATCCTAATCCTGGGCCGGGCTCCCATTCACACCTGTAACCCTAGCACCCTAAGAGGTTGAGGCAGGAAGATCACTTGAGCTCAGAAGTTGGAGACCAGACTGAGCAAGAGTGAGACCCTGTCTCTACTAAAAACAGACAAAATAGCTGGGTTTTATAGCTGCCACCGGCAGTCCCAGCTACTTGGGAGGCTGAGGCAAGAGGATCACTTAAGCCCTAAATTAATTAATTAATTAAGAAGGCAATTAGGTCACGAGGGTGGGGCCCTCATGATGGAATTAGTGATCTTTTTTTTTTTTAAGAGTTAGAGTCTCACTTTGTCACCCTCAGTAGAGTACGGTAGCATCACAGCTCACAGCAACCTCCAGCTCTTGGGCTTAAGCAATTCTCATGCCTCAGCCTCCCAAGCAGCTGAGACTATAAGGGGCTGACCACAATGCCCAGCTATTTTTTTGTTGCAGTTTGGACAGGGCTGGGTTCAAATCCACCACCCTCGGTATATGGGGGCAGCGCCCTACCCATTGAGCCACAGCCACAGCCATCCAGAATTTTGTGGTCTTATAAAACAGGCCTGGCCCAGAGAGCTGCCTGGCGACTTCTACCATGTGAGGCATATTTGATGGCGCACCAGACACAGAATCTGTAGGTGCCCTAGCCTTTTTGTGGTCTTATAAAACAGGCCTGGCCCAGAGAGCTGCCTGGCGACTTCTACCATGTGAGGCATATTTGATGGCGCACCAGACACAGAATCTGCAGGTGCCCTAGCCTTGGACTTCCCATTCTCCAAATTATAAATATTTGTCACCCTGTCCACCACCATCATCATCTCTTATCTGGACTCCTGAAAGATGATGGGGGTGGTTGTGTATCAGGAAATATTCTATACATTCTGTGTGCCTAAAACTGCTCTAAAAATTAAAATCTAGGGCGGAGCCTACGGCTCAAAGGAGTAGGGCGCCGGCCCCATATGCTGGAGGTGGCAGGTTCAAACCCAGCCCTGGCCAAAAACTACAAAAAAAATTAAAGTCTATTTTTTAAAAACTAAATTTTTGTTGTAAAATGGTTTTTGATCATTATGATGCAATGGTACATTTCAAAATTATTAAGAAAAGAATGTAATTGTGGGAAAAAACTAAATTTTTTAAATTAAAATTCTACACACACATTAATGAAGCAACGTTAAAAACAACAGTCTGTGTGCACTGAAAAAAGACAGCCACCCTCTTCCTCGCCTGTGCCCACGTCCTCTCTCTGGCACTTGTTATGCTGGATGATTTTGCCCTGCAGAAGCCAATTCTCTACGTGAGCTATAGAGTCCACTCCTTTAGATCCAAGTCAGGGAATCCTCCCGTCTCTGAAATATTCGCTTATTCTTTTGTTAGGTTGTTCTCAAGAGTTAAAAAACAAACAAACTGTGATTTCTCCAATAACCTTTAAAAAAGAAAAAAACTCACACCACTTCTTCCTCCAGCTATCACCCCATTTCTCGGCTCCACTCTGCAGCAAACCCACCAAAAGAATCACCTATGCTGTTTTCAACTTCTCTTCTCCCATTCTCCCTTATATTTACTCCAGTTAAGCTTCCGTCTGCACCACTCCACTAAAACACCTCTGGTCAAGGTCACTGTTCTCCTCTCCATTGCTAAAAAATAATTCTGAGTTGACCTTCCCCGATGCTGGTCCTCACCTGGCTTCCAGGATACCATGCTCTTGTCCTCCGACATCACTGGCCCTGCCTTCTAGGTCATCTCGCCGTTTTCTCCTATTCTCCCAGATCTCTTGGTGCTGGCATGCATCAGGCTCACTCTTAGCCCTCTTCTCAGTCTACACTCATTCCCATGGTGATCTCGGCTAGTTTCATGCCACCTACAATGACAACAACTCCAAACTTATTCCTCCTTGTCTGGACCTAACTTTCCACCTTCCCATGTCACCACCTTCTTGTGAATGTCTAAGATGTCTTGAACTCAACTCCTCACCCTCTCTCCCAAACCTGATAACTCTATCTTACACCAGTTAAGGCCAAAAATCTGAATCATCTTTGGCTCCTTTATTTTCTCTACACCCATTCTCCAAATTACAACTATTTCTCACCCTCTCCACCACTATCAACCAGTTAAACACATCATCATCTCTGGACTCCTGACATAGCCTCCTAAGGTCTTCCTGTTTTGCCCCTTTCCCCTGCCCAAAAGCCTACTCTCAATACAACAGCACCCTACGTCCCTCTGTTTAAGTTCCAGTGAAAGCATAGAATTCTAAGACAGCCCCAAAGATTCCCTCTCTCTGGTGTGCCACCTTTTTTTTTTTTTTTTTTGGTAGAGACGGAGTCTCACTTTATTGCCCTCGGTAGAGTGCCGTGGCATCACACAGCTCACAGCAACCTCCAACTCCTGGACTTAGGTGATTCTCTTGCTTCAGCCTACCGAAGCAAGAGACTGTAGCTGGGACAACAGGCACCCGCCACAACGCCCGGCTATTTTTCTGTTTTGCAGTTCAGGCGAGGCCAGGTTTGAATCCACCACCTTCGGTATATGGGGCTGGCGCCCTACTCGATGAGCCACAGGTGCCACCCGCACTTTTTTTAATTGAGACGGAGTCTCACTTTGTCACCCTCTGTAGAGTGCTATGGCATCACAGCTCACAGCAACTGCAAATTCTTGGGCTCAAGTCATTCTCTTGCGTCAGCCTCCCCAGTAGCGGGGACTACAGGCACCCGCCACAATGCCTGGCTATTTGGGGTGTTGTTTTTTTTTTTTCCAATCTTGCTCAGGCTGGTCTCAAACCTAGGAGCTCAAGCAATCCACCCATCTCGGCCTCCCAACTGCTGGGATTACAGGTGTGAGCCACCGTGCCCGGCTGGTGTTCCACTTTATAAAATCTCTCCCCTTGAACATGAGCATAAACTGTGAAAATGATGGGACAGGTTATGTCATATGTATGGCACAGATGACTTGAGAAAGGGAGGTGATTCTCAGAGGTCCTTACCCAATCTAGAGAGCCCTTAAAAGCAAAGAGCTTCAAAGTGAGAGGAATGTGACAGAAGGGAGAGTCTCTGCTTCTGGCTTTGCAGACGGAGGGAACCACATGGAATTCAGGAGCCCTCTAGGAGAGGAATGTCCTCCAGGTCACAGCCAACGAAGTAAGAGGCTGAGTCCTACAGGCACAAGAATTGGTTTCTGCAAACCTGAACAAGCCTCTAAGCTACCAATTCCTTAGTTGAGCCTCAGATGGAAATCAGCCACCAATATTTTGGTTTGATCCTTGTAAGACCCTTTCAGGAAGCCTGTCAGGCCATAACGAACCAGCAATATTGTTTGAAGCCAGCAAATTTGTGGTTATTTTGTTATGTAGCCTTAGAAAGCAGTACAACCCCCTCTGCTCAAAATTCTGCAGTTGAGCCAGGCATGGCAGAACATACATCTAGTCCCATCTAGTCAGGGGACTGCTTGAGTCCAGGACTTCAAGGCTACAATACACTATAATCACACCTGTGACTGGCCACTGCACTCCAACCTGGGCAACACAGCAAGACCTTGTCTCTAAAAAAAGGAGGGGGTTGGGCACAACGGCTCATGTCTATAATCTTAGCACTCTGGGAGGCTGAGGCAGGTGGATTGCCTAAGCTCACAAGTTCAAAACCAACCTGAGCAAAAAGTGAGACCTGGTCTCTAAATAGCCAGGTGTTGTGGCAGGTGCCTGTAGTCCCAGCTATTCAGGAGGCTGAGGCAAGAGAATCGTTTGAGCCCAAGAGTTTGAGGTTGCTGTGAGCTATGACACCACGGCCCCCTACCCTGGATGACAAAGTTAAACTCTTCTCTCAAAAAAAAAAAAAAAAAGAAAAAGAAATTTAAAAATTCTGCAATTCTGCAGTGGCTCCCCATTTACTCTGAGTCGAAACTAACATCCTACAGAGGCTCGTGCCCCACAGAGCTCATCTCTTCCTTCTTTCAGTCCAACCACAGCGGTCTCTTTGTTCAAAGACAGGCTGCCTGTGCCCTTCTCCCTCCCTAAATCGCTCTCCTCTCAATATCTGCTTTGTTAACGTCATTACTGCCTGCAAGACTCTGCTTAAATCTCCACTAACCATGCTATTAATTCTGCAACTTGCCTTCTCCAACCTTACCAGTACCTCCTACCATCTCTACTTTGTTTTCTCCATAACCACCCACTGCTAACAACATATATACTTCATTTACTTCTTCTTCATTTTACTTTATTTTATTTTATGTTTTAGGTTTTGAAGCAAGAAGTTTATTTTACTTTTCAGTAGAGGAAAGAATGCCAGCCCTAGGATGAGTTGGGCTTTTCAGTGGAGTCAGCAGGAACAGAGCAGTGGTAGTTGTGAAATGACAATGAAAAACAATTGTTTTCCAGAGCATTTGTTTTCTGTTGGGCTGATTTCATCTGACTCTTTGGAATGTGATCCAGCAGATGCCCTTTTTTGTTTGTTCAATACTCTTCCAGTTCTGCAAATCAAGCTCTTAAAAAAAAAAAATCCAAGTTGGGCAATGCCTATGGCTCAAAGGAGTAGGGCGCCAGCTCCATATACCGGAAGTGGTGGATTCAAACCCGGCACCAGCCAAAAAAACTACAAAAAAAAAAACCAAGTTAAGCGAGAAGGAAGCAAGGAGGGCCAGCACATAACTGTGTGCAGTGATGTTTTTACAGTAGATGATTTACTAGCTAAGCTGTCCTTTCACTTATTCTTTGACCCAGTAATTTTCACCTCAAAGAAGTTATCCCAGAGAGATAATGCATTATTTGAAAAAGTTATACGCCTAAAGATATTTGTTATGGTTTTATTATTGTGATGGAGCCTGGAAGTCTGAGATCAGGTGCCAGCAGGATTGGGTTCTGGTGAGCAGCCCCTTTCAGGCTGCAGACTACTGACTTCTCATTTTATTCCTCCATGGAGGAAAGAGAGGCCCAGCTCTCTGGTTTCTTCTTATAAAGGCTCTATCTACCCTCATGATCTAAACATCTCCTAAAAGCTCCACCTCCTAACACCATTCTACTGGGGGTTAAGAATTTTAATATATGAATTTGGGGGATACACAACACGCATTATTATAACACATATAGTATTATTTATAATTCTGAAAAAGATAATATAATTTAAATGTTCAATAATTTAAACAAATAATTAGGAAGCTGTGCAGCAATAGCTGTAGGCGTCTCTGTCGTTCCGACATGGTGGCTTCTGGGCAGCTGTGCTTCTCACATGTGGCTGCTGGCTCCAAAGGCCAGTGTCTCGATGGACCCTGGAAGAAGCTTCTCCAGCCTAGTCTCAGAAGTCACACAAGTCACCACACCTTTAAAGCTTCTAAAGTATCCTACTCCTCTCAAACCTGTGATAGTATTTTTTCAGCTTTTTCTATTTTTTTTTTTTGAGACAGAGCTTCAAGCTGTCACCCTGGATAGAGTGCCGTGGCACCACAGCTCACAGCAACCTCCAATTCCTGGGCTCAAGCGAGTCTCTTGCCTCTGCTTCCCAAGTAGCTGGGACTACAGGCATTCGCCACAATGCCCGGCCATTTTTTGGTTGCAGTCATCATTGCTGATTGGCGGGCCCGGGCTGGATTCGAACCCGCCAGCTCAGGTGTACATGGCTGGCGCCTTAGCCTGTTGAGCCACAGGCACCGAACCAGCTTTTTCTATTTTTTAAACATTGAATTCTTTAATTCACCAATTGTCATTGCATAATTAATTGAATAATTTTTCTTCCCCATAAGGTGAGATTAATATGATTCTTCAATCATATATTAAAATGTAAATATAATGGATCCAGTCTGTGTCACTGATCAAGGTGTTTCATTTTATTTTATACCCTTATGTAATTATGGTAGTTTTATGTGTCAGTCTTTTGCAAAAGTGGCTGCAATAATATTTCCCACTTCACATGGACTTCTTAGCATTCCTCACAAAAGACGTACAAGCTATGTTTCCTCCCCCTTCAAACTGGGCAGGTCCTTTTGACTACCTCTTTCTCTCTTTTTTAAGAGATAGTGTCTCACTCTGTTGCCCAGGCTGGCATACAGTGGCACAATCACAGTTCACTTGCAACCTTGAACTTCTGGCCTCAAGCAATCTTCCCACTTCGGCCTCCTGAGTAGCTGTGATTATAGACACACACCACATCTAGCTATTTTTTTTCTTTCTTTAACTTTTGTAAAGACAGTGCCTCATTATTTTGCCCAAGGTGGTCACGAATTCCTGGCCTTAAACAATCCTCCTGCCTCAGCCTCCCAAAAAGCTGGGACTGCAGGTTTAAGCCCTATTTACCTACTGCGTTTATTATCTGCCTCCTCCACTAGAACGTAGGAAGCTCTACCAGGACAGGGTCTTTGTTTCCTTCTTAAATGAATCCCAGGCACCTTGAATAGTGCCTTAGCATATGGTAGATGCTTAGTAAATATTGTTTTAAAGAATGTATAACAAGAAGCATGTTTAAGGACTTAGGGCAATGCTCAGTACACAACAGCCACTCAATAAATTAATTAGTACAGCTGTGATCTGCTACCAAAAGAAAACAAAGCACAGCAAAGAACACAGAAGCAGCATGCCCTTACCAAGTCCAGTTTCCTTTCTGAACACAGCCGCACCACTGCCAGAGTCTCCAGACAGTGCCTACAGCAGCACCCAGATGACCTCCTGTGTTGTCTCGAGCAGCTGCCCTCCTGTAGCTCCTGTCAGCCATATTTGCAAACTGACGCATCAGCTTCACCGTCTCCAAATGCTACCTCAAAATGAAGTTCACTGCGATTTAGAGAAACATCTCTGGTCAACGTCACCAATGACCTCCCAGGTGCTTACCAAAGTTTGGTAAGAGCTAAGCCGTATAAACCACTGGTTGGAAAAGAAGTCAGTTCTACCCTCTATAATCCAGAGGAATTGGAAATGCTAAAAATCCAGCTGGTGTAAGAATTCCCAACCAGAAAACTGAAATCCTTGAGGTTGGGAAATCAAAACAGGGTCAGAGGACCCAGGGTAAGTGTGTGTCTATGAAAGAAAACACATAGGCTCGGCGCCTGTGGCTCAAGCGGCTAAGGCGCCAGCCACGTGCACCTGAGCTGGCAGGTTCGAATCCAGCCCGGACCCGCCAAACAACAATGATGGCTGCAACCAAAAAATGGCCGGGCGTTGTGGTGAGCACCTGTAGTCCCAGCTACTTGGGAGGCAGAGGCAGGAGACTCGCTTGAGCCCAGGAATTGGAGGTTGCTGTGAGCCGTGATCCCACAGCCCTCTACCCAGGGTGACAGCTTGAGGCTCTGTCTCAAAAAAAAAAAAAAAAAATTAAAAGGTAGAAAGTTCAGTTTCATTTCTATATACTAACAATGAACATAGCATAAAGAAAATTAAGAAAACTATACCTTCCTCAGGGACTGTGTCTCTTGAAAAAAAAAAAAAGAAAGAGGCTTGGTGCCCATAGCGCAGTGGTTATGGCGCCAGCTACCTGCACTGAGGCTGGCAGGTTCAAGCCCGGCCTGGGCCAGCTAAACAACAATGACAACTGCAACAAAAAATAGCTGGGGGTTGTGGTGGGTGCCTGTCATCCCAGCTACTGAGAGGCTGAGGCAAAAGAATCTTAAGCCCAAGAGTTTGAGGTTGCTATGAGCTGTGATGCCACAGCACTCTACCGAGGG
>CAUYON010027614.1:0-53597 GCA_963573935.1 Arctocebus calabarensis
GGAGGAGCTCTGGCCCCTGTGAGGTGTGATGTGATGGGGTGGGGCTCAGGCGGTTGTGACGTGACAGAGGGAGGAGCTCTGGCCCCTGTGAGGTGTGATGTGATGGGGTGGGGCTCAGGCGGTTGTGACGTGACAGAGGGCAGAGCTCTGGCCCCTGTGAGGTGTGATATGACAGAGGGCGGAGCTCAGGCAGTTGTGACGTGACAGAGGGTGGAGCTCTGGCCCCTGTGAGGTGTGAGGTGATGGGGCGGGGCTCAGGCAGTTGTGACATGACAGAGGGCAGAGCTCTGGCCCCTGTGAGGTGTGATGTGATAGGGCGGGGCTCAGGTGGTTGTGACGTGACAGAGGGCAGAGCTCTGGCCCCTGTGGGGTGTGATGTGATGGGGCGGGGCTCAGGCGGTTGTGACGTGACAGAGGGAGGAGCTCTGGCCCCTGTGAGGTGTGATGTGATGGGGCGGGGCTCAGGCGGTTGTGACGTGACAGAGGGAGGAGCTCTGGCCCCTGTGAGGTGTGATGTGATAGGGCAGGGCTCAGGTGGTTGTGACGTGACAGTGGGAGGAGCTCTGACCCCTGTGAGGTGTGATGTGATAGGGCGGGGCTCAGGCGGTTGTGACGTGACAGAGGGCGGAGCTCTGGCCCCTGCGAGGTGTGATGTGATGGGACCGGGCTCGGGCAGTGCTGCCGGCGATGGGGAGGGGCTGTAAACACAGGGGAAGCTTCCCTTGCACACCACTCACCTTCTGCAGTTCCTAACAGGTCACAGATCCACACGGGTCCATAGCCTTGGGGTTGGGGACCCCAGTTGTAAGGTACATGTGATATTATGAACATCGTGTTATTTCCGAATTTGCTCTCTGTGTTCTCATCTCTCCACCTGAGTACAGCCTCCTTGAGGACAAAGATCGCAGGTGTCACCACTTGAACCTGGTCAAGCAGCCAACCCAGCCCCTCAACCCATCTTCAGCAGGATTCTTGCCACCATTTGGGAAACCAGCCATACCCAACGCTCAGTTGCCTTGACACAGACAGTGAGTTAAGGATAAAATGATTTTAAGGTGGTTTTAAAAAATGCCCTGACAAACCAATTCAATCAGTGAAAAAGGCAAGACTCATTTTGATTCCATAATTTAGTTTCTTCCTTTCTTTTTAAAAAAGAAACTAGGTCAGCAAAATTGTGCAAGTGTTGTATAATAATCACCTCAAATCACTTAGAGTTCTGGTTCAAGGGGTTTTAACCTGGTAATAAATTATCCTTCTTAGATGAGACTCAGAGTTAATTATGTCCATTACTCTAATTTTATTTCATATCTAGAGGGGAACTGAGGAGCAGGGTTCGCAAATAACTCACCACCAAAGCTGCTACATTTTCCCTTTAGTACACTCAAGAATATTCTAAATGGACCACACCACCCCTGCCAGTGGGCCTTTCATTTTATGCTGAACAAAGAACCCCAAAATTGACTGGTAGTAGAGCGGAGGGGTAATTTTTCTATTTGCAGACATCCGTGAAAGCTGCCTCTTTGTCACCATCGCTCCTCCCCAGCCATCAGGGAGGCTCGGTCCTTCCCCAGGGGCTTTCCGTACTGACACAGTCCTTGTCCGAGGGCTGTGCCGCCACACAGACAAAGTCTAATTAACCAGAAACCATGTAATCAATCAGATTTCCCCCTGGATTTACAGGTAAATCACGAAATTATAAGAAAGGAAGGCTGATGAGAAATTGTAAGACAAAGGTTGCCTATGTCCTTTACTTAAAAATCCATTCAAACGTGGGTGTGTTCTCTATGTGATGAAACTGAGTTTCTTTCTTTCTTTTTTTTTTTATTAAATCATAGGTATGTACATTAGTGCAATCATGGGGTACAATGTGCTGGCTTCATATATAATCTGAAATATTCTCATCAAACTTTAACATAGCCTTCATGGCATTTTCTTAGTTATTGTATGAAGATATTTGTATTCTGCATTTATTAACATTCACCTGTACCTTTCTAAGATGCACCGTAGTTGTGGGGGGAGAGGGGGGAGGATGGGTGGAAACTGAGTTTTTTAATAATTACTCAGGGAGGGTCATCCTCAGGAAAGGTCCAGTTTATCAGTCTGACCTTACTCAGGATGGAAATGTGCTTTGCCTTTTAAAGTGACTTCTCACCTCTCAGGCTTATAAAAAAAGGAGGGTTCTTCAAGCAGAATCCCTCGACGTTCTCAAGAACACCCAGAGCCGTCGCAGAGGCCAGTCTCCAGTTTGAGTGATAACTGTCCATTCTCCCCACACCCGTCTGCAGCACAGACTTCAAAATACACATAATCTGAAATTTTCCTATGATATGTTCTACATTTTTTTTCAAACTTATAATCATTTGTTTCTCCTAAATGTAATCCTTTTTTTTTTGCTTTATTAATTTTTAGAGGATTAGGAGAGATCTTCTGTTCTATGCTGTGCTCAACTCAAAAAGAAATAAACCTGTAAGGCTTTAATATTAAATTTGAAGACAGGTGTATCTGACAAGCACAGGGGTGACTCTTAATCCAGCCAGGCTCTGTTACAAGAGCGCAACTCCTTTCCAGGGGCACGAACATGAAGGTCTGTGCTAAGGTGAGCCTGTGTAGAAGTGGGTCATCCCAGCAGAGGGGTTTGCTGGCCTGTCTCGGTTGGGTAAGTTATTACTCAGGATAGCTCTGAATTCTTTCTCTAATCTTCGTCCCAAAAGTAAATCTCCCATCCTTTAATAACACCTTAAACAGGCAGCAGCACTTCCTGGGAAATGTTGGTCCCTGAACATGAGCCTGGGGGCTGCACATCAGCATCCACCTGGCCATGGTGTGGGGTGCAGGTCCTGCCCCACCCAGCCTGAGCCAGGGAGTGGTGCCTGCTTCCTGCAGACAAGACGGGACCCTCTACTCTCTCCTCCCAGGAGATAAGGACCCACTCCTGCTCTTAGACAAAGGCAGCGACCTCACAGGCTCCCTCCCTCCTCCTCCCCTGGAGTTTGCTGCTCTGCGGGTTGCATCTGTGTTTGCCAAGGGAGATGACGTGACAGTGGCCTGTCCAGCTCTTTCAACTCTTAATAGCTGAGGCTTTCTCTAGTCTGCAGATTTCATGGCTGTCTTTAGAATGCTGTGTGTTTTGTCCTCAATTTTGAAACCACACTGACAATTCCAGGGTGGTGAGAGACATCTCCCTGTCACCCCCAGAGAGCATTACTTGTTTGAGTGTAACTCTCAAGGCCTCAGCTCGAGATTCCAGAGTGGGGCTCCCTCAAAAGGAAGACGATTTTTCCATTGCCTGGGGGAGAGGATGGTTCTGATGTGAGTCTGCCAGCAATTGATGTATTGTGGTCTCTGTGCAGCAAGACCCCAAGACCCCTCTGCTACTGATAATCTATGTTTAAAGCCTTTCCTAAGGGCCAGCATCACCACCCCAGCCACACCTCAGGTCATAGGTGTTAGATCCTCATAGGTGCCGCTTAGACCCTCACACGTGCAAAGAAAAAAATGCAAAGATCAGAACAAACAAGCAAACAAAAAACTGTAAGAGTGTTCTTAGTGACCCACGAGTTTCCGGTTTTACATTATGCAGAGTGGGCAACAATTCCATATGAAAATCAAATTATTTTCATACCCATAGTCAATATTGTCAGATCAATTTGGAGGCATTATTAAAACAATTACAATAACAAAACTGAGGGTCCCTCAGGCACTCCATAACATCAGATATGATGACCCCTTTCTAAATCCACATTCAATAGCCTATTCAGTCTATTGATTTGAAACATTCTATCAATGCTATTAGCAACACCAGTAATAACTATCATTGATCAGGGACATGCCATTTGCTGGGATAAGCATTAAAATCTTTTCATATTTATTACCTCCTCTAATCCATGCAAAAAATTTTAAGATGAGAATTATTTTTCCTACATAAATTTAAAAAATTAGGGCTCAGAGAATTAAGTAACTTGGCTAATGGCACATAGTAAATATTGGATTTGTAGTTTTGAATACCAGCAAACCAGCTCCAGTGGAAGTTATTTATTTATTTCTATTAGGAACTTTGGATAATGATAATTTGTGAACTGATTTTATGGAAAGGAAATCTCTGAGAACGCCTTTCAAATAAGCCTTAACTTTAGAATGTTGTATCTAGTGGTCACAATGGGAAAGTAGGGGTTTCTCTCTAATGGAACACAAGAAAAATTATCATTCCCATTGGAGAAAGACCACCTGGGTTTGTTGCAACCATGAAACTCTGCTTTCTGCACCTGTTGTGTGGGAAAATAAAATACACGAATGTGTTTACTCACACACACAAGCACATTTTTCTATGATACTATTTATTATTCTGATTTGAGATATTGTAAAATTAAATCAGAGAAATTTAGCACAGCATAAAATTATAAAACAAGTGAAGATCAAGCCCTCTGTTAAATAACCTTTGCTCTCAATACCAGATCATATGTATTTATCTTGTAAAATGCTAAGGAGCAGAAAAGGAAGGAACTTGGTGTGTGTGGGGGGACTCCCACACACCCTTCCACGACCCCTCATGCCCTGTAGACCAGCTACCAGGCCTTCTCAGCAGCGCCCACACGGGCTCCCCAACCAGAAATGGACAGAACCAGAAGGCTGAAAAGCAGGAATGGCTGGTGGATGGAACGCACCCCCCACCCCCACCGACTAGAGAGGGGATGGAATCCCTCTTTGGGCATCAGGGAAAAGTGCATCCTTCTCAAGGTCACATGCAGCATTTAGCAAGGAGGACCTTATTCTGGGACACAAAACAAAAAAATCAAAAATAAAAAGCAGAAATCATAAAAAGCATGTTTCCAGGCCATAATGAAATTAAAGTAGAAATCAACACACAGAGGTAAGTCGAAAACTCCTCAAATCTTGGAAATGAAGCAAAAGATCCCTCATGGGTCAAAGCACATGTCTAAAGAGCAATGTAAGTATATTTTACCTAAATTACTATTACTAAAGGAAAAAAGCATATGGATGTGTTGGACATTGTTAAAGCAGTGATTAGAGAGAAATATCTAACGTTAAATGCGTATGTTGAAAAATTAAAAAAAAAAAAACACTGGGCACGGTGGCTCATGCCTGTAATCCCAACCCTATGGGAAGCCAAGGTGGGTGGACTGCTTGAACTCAGGAGTTCAAGACCAGCCTGAGGAGCAGTGAGACCCCGTCTCTACTAAAAATAGAAAAACGAGGCAAGAGGATATCTTGATCCCAAGAGTTGGAGGTTGCTGTGAATTATGATGACACTATGGCACTCTACCCAGGGTGACAGCTTTTTTTCTGTCTCAAAAAAAAAAAAGAAAGAAAGAAAGAAGGAAATAAAGAAAGAAAGAAAGAATAATGTTAGCTTCCGCTCCAGAAAATTAGGGGGGAAAGATCAATTTTAAGGCTAGAATAATTGGAAGTCGTAGTTGAGCCCTTCACCCAGGACGTGTGCCCGAGACCCCTGCATCGTCCCCACAGTGGGAGAAACTCGTCAGTACCACTGGCAAAGTCCATTCAGGGGCAATCAATCGAATAATTGCACCTCAAGTGGTGCAAAGTCAAAAAATCTATGTTGAGGATTCATTTTGAGGAAGATCAATGGTGACTGCTTATTGTAAATGTTTCAAAGTGCTCAGAAAAGCAGCGTTCATTTCAATGGAGGGCCAGACTGCAAATTAGGCCCTGAGAAGGCTAAATAAGGGTGCTCTGAAGATAATAATGGACCACAGGACTATGCCCAGCGAAAGAGCAGAGGACAAAGCACAGAACATGGGGACCTGGGAGGGGGGTCGCTGAAACCAGGTGGGAATGACGTGAGGGCCAGGACTGGGAGACGCCGTGGACTGGGCGAAACATGGAGGGTGCGTCCATAGGAGCTGGCACATTGGAAAGTAACAGAAAAGAAATCTCAGACTCTATCAGAAAATTTGCTAACGCACTTACCCTCCTTCACCATTTCATCAAAGCAGCAGATGGCACTGGGCTGAAGAAACCAGAAAGCATCTGATACCTGCTGGAAAGAATTGCCCATAAACATCCAGAAGCTACTGGGGAAACTGAGGCTTTCCCGAAGTGTTGATGTCTGGAAATAAATCATTAGTTATCTAACCGTGTCAAAGGGGCAGAAGGAAAAATCATTGCTTACGTATAATAATAATAGAAAAGAAAAGAGCAATTCTCTATTTATCATTAATATTTGATTAGGGAAAAATCCCTCAGCTGGAAATCGATAGCCCAAGATCAGCCACTAATTATCTGTGTGGCCTTGAGCAAAATACTTAATATTTCTTGGCGTCAGCTCTCTCCCTTGTAAAAGGTTCCCGGCAATTTTCAAATTGAGCTCTGGAGAAGTATCAAGGATACAGGGGCCCCCAAAGGGCTCACAGGGCCAGCACAAATGCCCCTCATGCCACAGACAAAGCTGTACCAAGAGTTCCGCTTTTCTCTGCGTTAGATTTTCTTGAAGAAGTGGTTCTACTGATAAAAACATATTTGAAAATAGTGAACTTGATGGCTCCTCACAAGTAACGGGCCATAGATTTAGCCTCATTTTTATAAAGAAAAGCAAACTGTGCCCTGAATCACAATATATCACCCTCAAACTGGTCTCCATCCCATAAATGTGTCTCCTTTCACTCTTGGGAGGAGGTGACAGGAAGATTCCGATTTTTCTGCACTGTGATGATGACGTGCCGAGCTGTGAGTCTAAAGTAAAACTCCGGATCCCAGCGGCGAGCTGGCCATTGCTAACAGTGTCAGCGATAACCGACAGCCGTTACCCTGAATGTATTTGAAGTTTCTCTCTTTTCCTATCCGCCCCTTCCACTTTGTCCACAGGACAAATGTCATCGCTCCATTTCCTCAGTCTTTCCTTCACTTCCCTGAACCCTTGTGACCACCAGGGTATTGTTCCAAGTTTCAACTTTCTTGTTTTAGCATTTTAAAAAGTTGTAATTTTCTCCACATACTCTGGTCTCTTTGTTCGGGTCACTAAAATTTATGTTCTCTTATTTTTACTGAAACTCTTCAAACAGCTTACAGCTGTCAGTGCCGCCCATCAAGTTTTGACAGACCTCGGCCTTCCAAAGCTGTGGTGTGGCCACACTTCCCGACCCCCTGAGTGGGACGTTCATGCAATTAATCTTAGTTAATGAATTGTGAGCAGAAATAATTGCATGCCATTTTGAATATGACACATTTAGTTGCTGCCTCAAACCTTCTAGTTCACTTTCCTACTGACCTTCACTAAGGTGGTGGCTGCTCCCAACCAGCTTGAGTTCTTGACACATGGAGAGTAAGCAAAGGCCCCAATGACGTGTACCAGATTTGCAACATAGATGAAAAGTCGGCTCTTTACATCATCAAAAGTTGGGGGCTGGTATGTTTATGCAGCAAAACTTGGGCCAACCTAACTGTTACAACTGAGTATACCTGGTGTATCCAATTTGTTCCCTGTGTAGCTGAAACAGTATCAATGTGTCACATCAAGCGAGCATTCAGAAATGGTCTGTTTGCATACTTCCTCTTGCCTTCCTTTCCTGCTCCTTGAGTTCAGCTTGGCTAAAACTTAGAGCTTTCTGAACACTGTTCAGTATAAACACAAGTCCTATTTTAGTAATTTAAATCATTCCAAGCGTCACTCTCAAGACCTGCCAAGCACCTGGCACTTAGCTTCCCTCTGGCCTCAGCTCACGCTCAGCTGTGTCTTTGGGACTCCTGGGGAAGGTGGGCTCATGGCTCTGCTGTTTCTGAAATTCACGGTTTTCCTGCTGCTGCTCTTGGTTCTCCCAGGGTCTAGGAGGGAGGGAAGATGTTTCTCAGATATGGAGCAAGGACTTTGATGGAGCTGCTCCAGCGAGGTCCCCCGTGGTGTCCATGGGCCTGGGAATGTGCTCACCCACCCTGCCTGGGAGACCCTGGGTTGATGCAGCCTCCACCTTTGCGCTTTGTGGACCTCAGCTGCAAGGCTCAGCGATGGAGCTTGACTGTGGGTGGAGGGGGGTGAGCGGAGCCAGGGTCCCCTGGAGATTTCTTCCCTCTGAGGCTTGGCGTCTGGGCTGGACAGGCACCGGGAGCCATATTGTTAACAGGTTCTCCCTCTGGCCTCTCCATTAGGCTGGCTTCCTTCCAGCTTGGGGTCTTGACTATCATACTTTGTGTGGGGTGGCCTGGCAGGAAAAGTGTATTGTGGCACCTTTTACTTGGCCTCTTGAGTCACTTCCACTCTATTTCTTCCAGCGTTAAAATAGCTGGAGTCCCACCACCTTCAGGGGATGGGGGATAAAACCTCTTCTGAATGACGGCTAGCAGGTTCCACTTGATTGGGGCTGTGAGGAAGCACTGGCTCCTGGGTTGTCCCCTGAGGGTCACCACCTGTCATAGTCGGGCCCTCTGTGTGGCTCTGGCCCATTCCCGGCAAGTGGAGCAGGTTCTTACGTGAGGGAGGATGGGATTCAGAGCCCTTCCAGCACTTGTCCTCAGCTTTCCACAAAGCCTTGCTGGGAAGTTCCCTATGGGCCAAACAGCTCCACAGAGGGGAACATGCCCAGCTATCCTCAAGGAGGTTCTGCTTTCCTGAACCACCAGCAACAGAAGAGGACCCCAGATGCTCCCCACACCTCCCTTCTGAGGACTCCAGCGTCCAACTTCAACATCACAAGCTCCTTTCCCCACTCCAGTGATCCAGCATCTATTTCACACCCACCACCCAAAGCTCCTGCAACTCACTGCCCATCCCTGGGGAAGTAGCACCCAGGCTTGCCTCTCGGGCACCTGCAGTCTCCTGGTGGGTGTCTTGGAGACCCCTCACTTACCCCAGATGTTTGGAAGAAGAAAAACCCCATCTGTCTCAGGTGACAACTCGATACTTAATGACCAGGGCTACGCACGGCATGTGTCCCCCGCCCAGCGCGAATGCTGAAGCCATAAGCCCCGTGGGACAGTGTTAGAAGGTGGGGACCTTAGGAGATGAGTTCAGAGGGTGAAGGCCCAGTGGGATTTGATTTCTGCCTCTCTGCACACCTCCAGATGAGACAAAGCAAACCAAGGGGCTGATGGGAGCAGACACAGAGCCTGCCAGCACCTTGACCTTGGACATCCAGCCTCCAGAACTGTGGGAGGGAACTTTCTGCTGTTTGAGGCCCCAGTCTGGGGACTCCATGATAGCAGCCTACATGGGCTCTGGCAGAGGCAAACACTTGCCCCTCCTGCCCCTAGTGCCTTTCTGAGCAGGCTGGAAGAAGAATTAGAAGGGCTGTTTCAGGTCTGTAAGCTCCTCCCTAGCCGGGAATGTCGGCCCCTCCCTCATCTGTGAGAGTGACCCTGGGCAACAGAGGAGATTTCGGCCAAAATTCTGAGAAGACTGAAAATCACTTAACACCAGGTACAGAGCCAAACTGCAAAGAAGGTGGGATTTTCAGAAACAAAGAATTTAAAATGTTCTTTCTGCAATGTGTAGAGACATTGGATTGGGAAAGGAAGAGAATGCACTTTGAGGCCGTGTTGAGGTCAGCCTGCCCCTGCACATGACATGGACGGCACGCCAGGCTTCAGAGAGAATCAATGGGATCACGTACCCTCCGCCACTGTGCTCAACCCTCAAACCCAAACCCAGCAGAAGGGCCAACAGAAATACTCAGCGGAAACATCCTGTTCTATGTTTGGTGAGTTGTCTCCACCAAGGCATCAAGCCTCGTGTGTCACCCCTCTCTCCGGCACAGTGAGAACCCTCAGCTCTCGGGGTGCGTCGGGGTCAGCAGAGCCTCAGTGTTCACAGTAAGACCCCTCAGCTCTCGGGGTGCTATCAGGCCAGCAAAGCCGCGGTTTGCAGTTCCCAGGTTTCCCAATTCCCCTCCACCACTTTTCATCCCAGCTCCAGTGTTTGACAGTTTCATTTCTATAACTCATTAAATATTCAATGATTCATAATAACAATTTTCCATGTAATTTTATTGTTCACATCCTGGAGTCAACTTCTTGCACCAAATAACAAAAGTATAAATGCCCACCTAAAATAAGGACATTACAGTTTTAATTTTCATTGCATTCGTATTGTCAAAAGGCGCTTGTTGCGAAAGCCTCCCACATATTACCGAGACTTTCTCACTGTTATAAATCTGCGCAAATGGGAATTACGAAACAAGAAGTCAGGAAGGCAGGAGAATTCAGCCCATATCACACTAACTAGAGAGGCAGCTAAGAGAGTGTGAAATCAAAGGAATAATCAATTTCCTGAAGGAATGAGGTGCTGTTCAAATTGTCCCAAGGACACAGGAAGGGCGGAGGGAGCCGCACACACTGGAGCCTGCGGCACCCGGAGTGGCAGGTGGGGATTCTGCACGGCAGGGAACTGGTCCGGCCTGGCACTGAGGTTACAATGAATTTCTAGATTTTGACAGGGCACTGTTACCAGGCAAAACTCTCAAAATACAGTAGACTCTCCGTAGCCGACCGCCTCCCTGCAGTAGACCGTCCGTAGCTGACCGCCTCCCTGCAGTAGACCCTCCGTAGCCGACCGCTGCCTCCCTGCAGTAGCCCCTCCGTAGCCGACCGCCTCCCTGCAGTAGACCCTCCGTAGCCGACCGCCTCCCTGCAGTAGACCGTCCGTAGCCGACCGCCTCCCTGCAGTAGACCGTCCGTAGCCGACCGCCTCCCTGCAGTAGACCCTCCGTAGCCGACCGCCTCCCTGCAGTAGACCCTCCGTAGCCGACCGCCTCCCTGCAGTAGACCCTCCGTAGCCGACCGCTGCTCCCTGCATCCCAAGGCCACCTAAGGCTGAGAGACCCGCAGGCACCACATGCACATGCGTGAGCACCCCAGGCCCAGCTCCTCGAGTTGACCACCTCCGCATGTTGACCAGTCTGCTACCATCCCTGGGGGTCACTCACTGTCCTCCTGTCTTGTTGCAGGGGCACCCAGGACCTCCTTCCATTAGCATTTCAGGTGCACATGTTCAGGCCCTTGTTCGAGAGTTTACAGACCCAGCTTAGGCGACCTGGTTCTTCATGTTTATCTTTTTGCTGCAGCTGAGCACCGGCAGCCCCCAGGCCTGAGGCATCCTGCTCGGTCCCTCAGTCTCTCGCTTGTCCCCCCTGCCTGATGACAGGAAGCCTGAGTGGATGGACAGACATCTTCCTCCTGGTCGACCACACAGCTTGGTCCTGGGAGAGAGGCACAGCAGGGTGGGTTTATCTCTGAATCAGGCTCACAGCCTCGCATGAAAACTCAGTGACTCCTCCTCATCCACTCTCAACGGACAGCACAGGGTCCCCGTGGCTCCTAGAACACCTGCACCCCAGCTGGTCCCCATCCCCTGTCTACACGCTTCCCTACCCAGACCCACAGTGGGCACTGTCCCTCCAGGACCCGTAGCCAGGCCCCTCGGAGGCTCGCTAAACCGCTAAACTCACTTTAACCTTTTTCCTCCTCTTACCATACAAAATTTCAAAAGATTTCAAACTGATAAAAAGAAAAAAGCCAAACCCAACTCAGCTATCTAAAATTCCAAACAAAGCTATTCTAGTTAAGAAACTGCAGACTTTTGGTTTTTTTTCCCAGAGTCAGAGAGTAAGGAAATGAAGTGATTTTAGTTAGGGCAAAAATACCCTCAGGAGTGTGAAGGAGGTAAACACTAGGGAAGCCACACCTTCAGGAACACGACTTGCCTGTGGCACTTGCAGGAGACACTTTGTTATGAGAGTAGAGTGCTGTGGCATCACAGCTCACAGCAACCTCAAACTCTTGGGCTAAAGCGATTCCCCTGCCTCCGCCTCCCAAGCAGATGGGACTACAGGCGCCCGCCACAACGCCCGACTATTTTTTTCTTTTTAGTTTTTTGGTTGTAGTTGTCATTGCTGTTTATTCCTCAAATGGTAATTGCATTTTCAGGCCTATAAAGCAATGTATGCAGACAACTTGAGTCTTATCTACTTGTCTGTAACAATATGTCATTTTTAGTAACCAGCATTTTTAATTCACTCCATCAAAGAAAATAGCAAGCTGAATACGCAGATGCACAAATGTGGCAGACCAAGGACACTTCCAAAGGACACTTCCAACAAGTCTGTAGGAAGAAGTGGCCCTACGCTGAGCAAGGCCACGTCAGGTTGCTCACAGCCCCCCCCCCAACAGGAGTTTCTATGCACTAATTTGGCAGCAACCCCACCTCTCACCCCTGTGCTGGGGCCCCTGCTCACTCCTCCCCAGTGGAGACGGTTCTTCCACCCACTTTCTATGACAGACTTCATACGCATGGATGCGCTGTCAAACCCTATATGCACAAGCTATTGAAATCTACGTGGAGTTATTTAAAATTGATTAACTGATTGAGCCCTCGCATCTTAGGGCTCAATCACCCATGTTCCTTGTGTCTCTGTTTCCGACGGAGCAGGTGTGAGCAGTTCCACTGGGCATGTTCTTTGGGCCAGGCCTCCTTACATGGCGTGTGACATAGCTCCTTGGATAGAACAAAGAAAATTGAACTCACTGCAGAGTCTGCCAACAGGCTCCGGGCAATATAAGTAAAACCAACACCTTAGAGACTCTTTTCATAACTGCTGGGATTTCACACTGTGGTCCAGCTGCTGCAGTAAGAGGAACTGTCAGGCTCCTTCTCTGACAGATACTCATTTAGCTGAGCAAAGTGCCAAACAACGATAGCCATTGTGATAGTAATCACAGTGATAATTATAGTTAATGTCATGCAAATTGCCAGAAAACGGATGCTATAAAAAGACTAACTTCACAATGCTGCAAATATATCTCAACCGAGGGCTGCTACACTGTAGACCACTCTCATATCGCCTCTGCATCGGCCTGTGGGTTCTGCTCACCACTTGGCACTAGTGGCCTGCCTTGATCTCCTTCCTCGCCCATCACCAGCACCTGTGGCAATGATGTGTTTATATTTTGAGGGTCATAAAAGCTCACGTTTGCTAAGCATGTGCTAGAAACTGGACCCTGCTTTGAGGATATATAATGTGTGTGTGTGTATAAAATATATAACAGATACTGATCCATTCAATGCTCCCAACAAGGGCGTGAAGTGATGCAGTTATTAACTCCAGTTTGCAAGTGAGGGACTTCACAGTCATGCAACCAGGAGACAACCGGAGCTCAGAGCTGAATCCCATCAGGGTGAATCAGATTTTGAGATTCTGCAGAAAGCATCAGGAATGCTCCCCCTCCCCCCAAAAAAATGCAGACACAGAAATCAATTTTCACTTTGAGACTGCTTTGTGGACCTGGTGTTATACGACCACTGTGGTAGGCAGCTCTGGCTGCGGGGACAAGGCACCCGAGTCTGGGGCTTGTTAGCACCAGGCGTGCCCTCCCACAGCCCTGGGGCTGGAGGTCTGAGATCTAAGTGCCGGCCCAGGCCGTTCTGCTCAGGGGTCTCTGCAAATGTCTTACCAAGTCCTCACATGGTAGGAAAAGGGCCGGCAGCTCTCTGGAACCTTCCACCACCCCCTTTTTTTTTAAACAAAAGCTCTAATCCCATTCTTAGGGCCTCCACCCTCATGACCTGGTCACCTTCCAAAGGCCCCACCTCATGGTCACAGTGAGGCGCAGGGGCACAAACCTCCAGCCCACTGGAACAACAAGCTGCACATTTCTTTTCTCCAGATTGTAGCTTTTTCTAATAGACATTTATTAATTTAACGACTTACTGTGCAGTTTCTGTCTTTGAATATGCTTTGGGAAAAAGTATCCTGTAGCCTAATTATTCCATTTATAACCCACAAAGCAAATCAAGCGAGGACGTGCACCATGTTTTTGCTTGGGTCATCTTTTCCTCTGGGAAAGCTCTCTGGAGTGCTGCTGGCAGTCACCCTTCCCATCCCTGTGGAAAAGGCAGGGGACCGAAGCCCCACGTGGCCATGAGAAGCAGTCTTCTCAGTGGAATCACAGTGGAAACGGGTCTGCCTTTCCAAGGCCCAGACCCTAGGAAGCCATTTCCCCTCTGGACAGACCTCTGCTTGGCCGACTGGTGACTGTCCCCAAAGCAGCCCAGCAGGCCACTCAGTAGAGGCAGACACAGGACGGAAGGGGACGACCTCCCTCACCCACCTTTCAGAGAAGAGTCACTTGCAGCCAGGAGCATCTGTTTTCAAACTGGGCAGAGGATGATTTAAATTTCTTTGTCCTTGAATCTCTGAGGTTTGATGTCTGTTCTGTGAACAGACCTAGTGTTACTTTAACTAATGTTTCAACATTTTCCAGGATGTGTATTGCTCTTACAGAAACCCAAAACATGGGGTGGTGCCTCCCAGTGAGAGGACTGGAGGAAAACACCAGGCACTGGGGCCAGGAGGGTGGGAGGCTCACCCCATTCAGCACAAAGCGTGTGGTGAACCGTCCTGCACGCCCCAGAAAAGCCACGCCCGCCGTAACGCAGGCTCTGCAGTTATGAACCAGCAGCTGAACACGGACGATTTTCCCCTGCGTTAGCTATTAGTTGGTTTATCATTGAGAATGTGACCAAATGAAATTTCTACAAGAGAGATCAAAAGCAAGTGATTACAGACAGCAAGGGCCTGACAGCACTGAGGTTTGGACCACAAATATTAAGAAATATAACCAAAAAAGATCTAAGTCAGAGACTCTGAAAAGACCTCTCAGATGAACAAAAATACTTAGCTCTGATCAAGATCCTGCCTTGCCACGTCTGGCTTCAGGAGCTCGCCAGGTAACATCCTGGGAGAAAGAAACAAAGGAATAAGAAGGCATTCGAATGCATTGTTCCTATCATTATTTATTTATTTTGTTATTTTTATTTTTTAGAGGCAGGCTGTCACTGTGTCTCCTAGGCTGGAGTGCCATGGTGTCATCCCAGCTCAAAGTCCTGGGCTCAGGGGCTCCTCCTGCCTCGGCCTCTTTAGCCGGGATTACAGTTGGGCACCATAATACCCAGCTAATTTTTCTATTTTTAATAGAGACGGGGTCTCACTCTTGTTTAGGCTGGTCTCAAACTCCTGAGCTCAAGGGACTCAGCCACCTTGATCTCCCAGAGTGTAGAATATCACATCATGTGGGGCAGGTTAAATAAAAACTTGGAAAGTATCCAGCAAACTTCTCACGGACCTGGGATGGGGGATCTGGCAGGTGAATCTGAGGCTGGCATCCTATATTAAGAGGCATCACAACACACTATCGCACCACAGTAAACAACAAAAACATGGGTGAGTCATGTGAAAATATTAAAATTTTATTAACTAAAATTAAAATAAGGTGGATGGAAGTTCCTGATCAGAGGTCTAGCTTCTCCCTTTCACCTGTCACACTTCAGGCTCATTTTCACCAATGCAATAAAAAGAAAAATATACATGTATGATGTTAACTAACACTTCAGTAACACTGAGTTTTTAAAAAGTGCTGAGTGACTTTCAGACAAAAATATATCCATCAAAAGGCCTTTCCAAAAGAGAAGAGGAAAATTATTCTAACTTTAAAGATGAATTATATCACTTTGTAGATTCCAGTCAAATGAAGCATTGAAATGGAATAGACTGAACATAAAGCCAGCGGAGGTATTATTTAGAAATGTCCTTCTGAATTACATTTATTCAGTGTGGAAAATGGTATCTGTTTCCTAATAGACTATGTGCCATTGAAGATAAGGGAGATGTTGTTTGAAGTTTGTAAGAAATAAATTTTTTCATAATAATGAATGAGTAATGTATGCCTGACAAAATGGCTTAGTAATCATGGAGTGAAGATAAAGGAGAAATTTGATTATCCTAATTAGTGGTGAAACTACCAAGGAGCCTCAAGATCGGCTTGGTGCATGTGCTGGGTTAATAAACACGACTTGATTATTTGCAAACCGTTGCTGATTGTGTAAAGCATTAGCGGGTGTGTGGCTGTCTCTGCAATTGCAGCCAAGTTGCTACCTGGGTAGGTGCTAACTGGCTCCCAGGGCAGGGAGGCAGCATTGGAATTTGGAGGCAGAATTGCCCCAGACAGACTTGCATCACGTCGCCCACAGAGAGCTTGCTTAGGGGGAGCTGAATTGAGATTAAACTGTTTGCCATCCTGACTCCAAGTGACACCCCATGTTAGAAGCTGTGTCCTTACAGCCCTCCACCCAATTCATACCAAAGAGAGAAAAAGAAGATTTTAAAATCTACTCAATCCAACAGAGGATTAGACTTTGACTGTTTTCTCACACATTAGAAATTGTCGGTTTAAATCAAGGGTGCGGATAAAGAAACAGCTGTCCAGCTATAAACAGGAGAAGAGAATGGATGGTGCTCTTCTTTACACCATTCCCCTGGGAAGGGAGGTGTCAGTAGACTCCACTGAGTTTCTCGGGGTTGGGGAGATGTCAGCCTTTACCTCTGGTCTCTGGCTTCCCACAAGCTCTGGAAAATAACGGTTATAGGGGGATGCCGAGGTCTCGCTCAGAGAGGGGATGAGTGGGGACACCAAGGTCTCAGTAAGAGTGGAGACACTGAAAGCATGTTTATTAAAAAGATGGTTTTAAATACAAGTAAGGGCCAAAAGTCTATGAAAACATTATCAGCATATTTTTTAAAAGGCATGTAACATAACACGTATCAATTGAAAACATAATAATTAAATTAAAAGCTTATAGCATAAGCCTCACACCGACTGAACATATTTGAAGGGCAGTTGTAAATCTAGAAGAAACAGTGTCGAGAGAAGACACCAGCCACCATGCAGCAAATGGGAATACAAGCTGGAGACTGTCACGAGAAGCTGGAGGACAAGAATTCATGTCTGAAAGGAATTACCATGCACAGTAAATATTTTTTTGGTAAAGCCATGCAAAGTGCCCAGCCTATGTACCTTTTTTTGTTTCTAGAGACAGAGTCTCACTTTATCTCCCTTGGTAGAATGCCGTGGTGTCATACAGCTCACAGCAACCTCCAACTCCTGGGCTTAGGCGATTCTCTTGCCTCAGCCTCCTGAGTGCCTGGGACTACAGGTGCCCAGCTGTAAAATGTCCAGCTATTTTTTGTTGCAGTTTGGCCGAGGCTAGGTTTGAACCTGCCACCCTCAGTATATGGGGTCGGCGCCCTACCCACTGAGCCACAGGCGCTGGCCAAGCCTATATACCTTAAAGTAAAAATAAATATTTACTGAGTATAAATCTGGGGCCTCCATCACCAGAGGGAGGGTTTGCTTGTGCAGAGACCTCAGAGGGGGTGGCAGGACGCAGAGGGAAAGTCTGTGAGGGCCGAGCTGCGGAGGCCCTCGGCTCTACAGGGAGGCCCAAGGCACAGAGTCCCACTGGGCAGAAGAGCTCGGGGCTGACAAGGGTTTCAATTCCTCAGGAAATCTAAGTTCTTGACTTCTAGGCTTGCAACATGGCTTTAAAACAAAAATATCTAAAATTGACAGGATAACTAAGCTTCACTGTGTGAAACTGGAGCTGTCCAACACTTTGACCCACAAAAGCAGTGCTTACATATACTTTGATTTAATATAAGTGAAAATAGACAAGCCTCATATGATGAAATATAGGACACCCATTTTTTTCTATAGCCAGGAGATCAAGAATAAAATAAAAAAATAATAATGACAAGGAGACAGTTGATTTGAATAGCAGCAAACAAAATATTCCAGAAGATCATAGGCAATGTGACTCCATTATTCAACACCATGAATGTGAGCAGCTACACCGCTAATCGCTCAGGGGTGTAAACCAGAGACGAGTCAGGGCCAGGCTCAGGTGTGGCCGCCCATCGGGAGCCTCAGGACGGGGCTCACACAGAAGTTTGCAGAGCAAGGCTCACAGTTTCATTTCTTTTCTTCTTAAATCATATCTTGTGACTGAGCGCCCTGCTATCCTTTAAACTTCTCATGTAATTTTAATATTCATTGGTAGCCACTTAATAGTTAACAAAATATTTTTAAATGAAAATAGATAAACTTAAAAACACTATACTAAGGGAAAATATTACCAGTGAAAAATAGTGATTTACGAGCATTTGGGGAAAAAAGCAAAAATCAACTAAAAAATTTTCTGCAACTATTAGTTCAGTATATAGCTTTGCCTTAAGATTCAAATTGCATGAACATTACCAAGAAAACTGGGCATGGCCAAAAGGGGGACTGTACCTAACACAATCAAATATTTTGACCTGGTTGTTTGTACTCTTACATTAACTTGAAATTAAAAAAAAAAAAAGAAAGAAAGAAGGAAAGCAACAAAAAAGAAAAAAGGGGGAGAAAAGAAATATCTTCTTTAAACAGATGGGTTGATAGACAGGTCTCTGTCTATAAAAGGGCATTAAGTAGACACTGCAATGAATGGAAAAATAATCAATGAAGATTTCTGTATTCCATGAGTGTCTGGAATAGCAGAAAACATAAGGACATAATAAGTGTGGTACGTTACGTAAAAGTGAACAGAGGGATTGAAGCAGGCTCCGTGGAGGGGCGGCTTCAGAACCTCCTGGAGGGGGTGAGCGTTTCTCCTCTACCCATCTGGCTCTTCCCAGCCCATCGCCCACGCCCGCTCCACGGGGGCCCAGGTCACCGACCCCCGTCCATTCCTCACTCTGACTTGTACACACTCCTGGTGATGTCAGGGCACACACCTGCAGGGGGTTCCTGTCCCTCTGCTTCACCCGAGATGCCAGGAGTCCAGGTCCCTGGTCCCTCCCTCCAGGCCATGACACCAAAGAGCTGACCGGGGGACGCCCCTTGCAGACCCTCATGGCTTCTCATCCAGTTCCAGAGGGAGGCACTGCTCAGGAGCGCAGTGAGCTCTCGAGGGTCCAGGGAAGATTAACAGCTTTATAGCAAATTAGTCTTACTTATTCGCTGCTTTTCACTTATATCTAATTAATCCCCTTTGTGCCTGAAATAATGAAAACATTAAGCAGCTGTCCCTTCTTTCTGTTTTACCTGCGTGTGGCGACAGTGACTGACTTTCCTCTCCGAAGTCCCCTGGACACTGTGGGGCCCCACGTTCCCCAGAGTGGAGGGCTGGTGCACTCCCTGCCCCCAGGACCTGTGCGTGTGAAGGAAAGAGCCTCTCCCTGTGTCCCTCTCACCACCACGTCTCTGCCATCCCAGCCAGAGCCTGATACATATTTAAGTTAAATAAATGGTGGAAGGTGTCCTAAGGGTCATGGCTCTTTGGAGCCATTTGATGAGGCTGATTCACAAAAAATATGGGATGGCTCAAAAGGGAAATAATTGAAATAATCAAAGTGACAAGAAGAGCTGCCACATAAGAAAGGCTGAGAAGATTGCTAAGAAAGACTGGAGTCAAGGATAATAGGGTAATAAATCTACACGATCATAAAGAAAAAGGCAAGGAAAATACAGGTGTATGTCCTACCTCAGAGGTGCCAAGTTACGGGAAACTCTCAAAAGAGGATGGGGAGGCAAAGGAAGACGCAGGCGGGGCCTTATCTTAGGAGAAGCTAAGAAAGAAAATGTTGTAGATGAGAGAAGAAATGCATTTCCAAGCATTTTGAGGGTGCATTACCCAGTTGAGTGAGTGACTCTGGGAGACTGGGATTTCTGGAGGTCACTGTCTGGAAGAGCCATCCTGCTATTGCTCAGGACCCCGCACGAGGTAAAACACACTTAGATAGAATTCGAGAGAGCCTGGAAGGATCCGTCCCTTCGTGAGCACAGACAGAGCGAACTTCCCTCTGTGCCCAGCTGTGGATTTACTCATGAAATCTCTAATGCTAAAATGAGTGAGGGGAGTTACCATATGCACAAAGCCACAACTGAAAATGCCCTCAGCCTTCGGGATTTTGTTACTGTAGTAATCCCCAACTTCAAATTCCCGTGCTCAGAGTTTTCCAAGGTCAAACATTTCAGCTACATTTCAGTTGTTCCTTGAACAAATATAAAAATTGGAACTTTTTCTATACATTGGTTTTTGTAGAGATTTGGCAAAGATGAGAAGGGTCAAAGAGAAATAGTCTGAGGACGCCTGGGCAGGAATGGACATGACCATGGCTCCTGGGCACGTAGGGACGTCTGGTGAGAAGGGATTGGCGGGAAACAGAGTCGGCCTTCAGGAGGTGGGCAGGTGGAGAGGTCCCTTCCTAGGAACGCTCTGGGGCAATCACATCCTTCCCAGCAGCCTCCGTCCTTTAAATCTAGGAAGGTGAGGAGCAGAACCCAGTTTTTACAGACGTAAAATAGAAGGTCACCTTTCGTGATCACTAAAAATCAAAAGTAGTCCAAGTTCCTTCCCTTCTCAGTTGGAGGTGACCACATCACAGACCTTCAGGGTGTCCTTACAGGGGCGAACTGAGATAATTCACAAACAGTAGTCACCAGAAGGCTGTGGCAGGGTAAACAACTCTTGGCCACGTGACAGGTCAAATATAACCTCCTCTGTCCTAGATACTATGATACCAATAACAACATAATTCATTCACATCAATTCAAATTTAATATTGATAACCTTCAGAATTTGTAATAATTACATGGAAAGAAAATTAAAATGAGTTAATCAGACATCACAAAAATAAACAATGTAGCCTATTTTACTGTAATTCACTGCATAGATAACTATTTCTATCGGAGCATTTCAAGAAACTCCTTTTTAGTTTAGCAAAAGAAGATTAGAGAAGAAAGGAAACAGTCACATAGGGTGAGGAGTCCACTCTGGTCTCTCCCCAAACACAGGCAGTCTCCACCCACAGTCTGGACGCTGACCGCTCAGCGCATCTTAGGAAGTCTGCCTTTGCGTACACAGAAGACCAGAGGGTGGGCAACTTATAAAGAAAGGCATTTCTCACAATTGAGGAAGCTGGGAGTCCAATATCAAGATGCCAGCCACCTGTAAGGGCCTTCTCACTATGTCCTGGGTGGTGGAAGGTGAGAGTGGGGGGAGGGGAGAGAGAGAGAGAAAAGAGGGGCCAAGGGTCCTTTCTGCAAAGGCCTCCTGCAGTGGTAACATCAATCCACCCCCCCACCTGCTCATGGCCTAATCACCCCCCATTGGGACCCCTCCCAGCACTGCAGGGTTGGGGGGGTGCCTGCTGGTGGGCAGGGTCAGACCGCGCTGTGATAAGGAAAGTCACCAGTATGGTGAATGCTGGTTATTTGCTGAATAGCTGTATTTTTGCTATTGTTCTCTTCCAATTTGAACGTACTCTGCGTGTTCCAGTGCTGACTGGGTGGCCTTTGCATGTTCTGTTACAGGTTACAGCTGGAGAAATCATTTTAGCTGTTGCAGTTCTTTTGTCTATCAGTATAAGATTTGGAAATAGATGGTCAATTTCAACAAGAAAAGTACAGTCTTTTCTTTGTTACAATTGAATTGAGTTTACTGATGATTCGAGTATGTATTTTTGTTACAATGGTGTGGGTGTTGACTCCTGATTTAAATTCTGTTTTATTATTCCAATGTCTGAACCAACTTGTAGAGCTATGTGCCTTTGCCATGCTTTATGAATGGGTAATGGAGGAAATGTTTACAGTGCCCCTTCGACAAATCTTGAAGAGAATAAACCAAAACCTCACTCCCTATTTCATTCTGTGCCTTTGTATTTTAAGTCAGAACCATCAAATGCATTATCCTTCACCTTTATACCATTTAAAATTCCAATGACGTCAGAAGGAATTGGTAGAGCAGCTGGAGAAAAAGTCAGGAACATCCATGTGGAGTGTCCATAACCCTACTGATTAGGGCTATTAGGGACGTAATGCTTCACAAAAGACCCCCGAATGATGGGGCAAGTAGATTACATCTGTGTGCTGCCAAGGGGCAACCTTTAAGATAATCACTTCTCATCACTTCACGACCAGTTGTTCCCATGGTCCTTCCGCGCTGTTGACAGCGTAACACACATCCCCACTTCACTGTTGACTTCACTCAATGACGGTAACACATTCTGTGATCAATTGTGATAACCAAATAGCTCCACTTCTTTTTCTTTTTTTTTTTTTTACCTCGTACCCATGCCTCATGGTCTAACTGTGTTGCTGAAACTTCAGGGAACCTCTGAGTTTACTTTCTGAAGGATTTTGGTGTCTATCCAGAAGTTAAAGAGCTCAATGGAGTTGATGGCAGTTATGCATTACATTGAAAATAATGGCAAGGAATTTGGGGGTAGCAAAATTATCCATGCATTTAATTAATATAAACTATATATTATATTATGTATTCATAATAACATAAATTGTACCATATGTTAATTAATAATCAACATATTAATTAATATTAATCATATGTTAATATAATCAATATATTAATTAATATTAACCACATATTAATTAATATAATCGATATGTTAATTAATATTTAGAATTACATAAATTTAATTTCATATTAAATGGCTCTGTGTGTATAAATTATAATTATAAAGCTCTGGTACAAGCCCAGGCAGTCAGGGTAAGGGCTTATATCCCCAAACACTGGGTGTAATTTTTCTATGAACACATGCTGTGTTTTATCATTATATTTAAGTGTCTTCACTGAATTACAGAATGGTGTATCCTCACAGATATTTTATGTTTCCAAATAACAGGTGTGTGAGTATTCAACTCATCACTTTGTACGTACCTGTCATTGGGGGTTGTTCATTTGCCCAGGACCCTAAACAGCTTTGAGATAAAGACTAGTTTATAATTACTGATGTATCTCCAGCACCCAGGGTAACACCAGCTCCCAAATCATAGCTTCATAACAGTTTGAAGAATGCATTAATAACTTTAAGATTCTTTTGTGCATCTTGAGACAGGCAAAAGGGAAGTCGCTGATGCCTTGTAAAAACCATCAGTCTCCAGACCTGAAGAAGCAAGATCAAAACAATTTAGGCCTTTGTGATATTCCCAGGGTTCTGCTCAGGGCGCTTCTGTCCCCCTTGCACCTGACAAAATTCTGGAAAATGTCACCTTCTCTTGAAGCCTTTCTGGAGGTCTTTATCCCCTGTGCCTCATAGATGGCACCCACTGCCCCTTTCCCAGGAGAACAAATTACTAATTTCCACACAGAACAAAAATTCAAACTGTGATATTATATCAACATGGGATAAGTATATGGTTTTCCCATTACTCTGTCATGCCCTTAAAGATTAAAATGATCTGACTTTTTAATGTCCAGTCTTAGTTCATTTCCTGGAACGCAGTTGACACTGAGTTTCCTGAACTACAGTGTTCCACAGATGTTTAGACACAAAAATTGTGAAAAAATAAAGAAGCATGTTTTAACAGGGATAAAATAAGACAGGACAATACATGAATGAGAAAGAAAAGGACTGTGACCTTTAGCCTGGGGAAGAACACCCTATATGGATCTCATAGACTATCTTTTAGTAAATGTAATAAAAAAAGTCCATTGATTAAGAAAAATTGGATCTATTGCTCATAATAACATGTCATTGATTGAATGCGCTCCTGGTAATAGCTTCCTTCCCACAGCGTCTGTCCCATATTAGCCTCTCAGCCTTCCTGATAGTGTGAGAGGAATTCTTGGCTTGTGTTACTGGTCATAGACCCCGGCCATGACATTTGGTAAATTGCATCTATTGAGCAGAGGTTTGGGGTTTCCTAAAAATGAGAAACACATTCTAAAACAAGACATTTCCCTATAGATTGTATAATAGAATTTAACTCTATGGTCTGGACTCCTGGAGATATTTTAGAAAACTTGTCTGTTACTGATAAATGGCAATTGACAAATAGATAATTAAATTTTAAATTTTAGAACATGAATTTTTCACATAGAGATTAATTTATAAACGTCCATCCTGTGTTCATTTACTTGAAGGATGCACTTTAAAAATGCAAAGTATTAATCTTATCTAAAGCAGTAAGTTAAAATTATATCAAATTCTATAAATATAAAAGTGACTATGCAAATAAAATAGTTAACAAAGTAGTATCATGTGTACTAATATAAGGGAATAAATATGCATGATTTATCAAGTAAATAACAAAATAGATGAACTTTTTTTTAATTTCTAGCTACAAGTTTGTATCTCTTCTTTTGGTAAGAAGAGATAAAATAAATAAAAAATGCAATCATTTATTTTAACAAAATACATTATTTTATCGTTCACTTGAAAATAAAATCTATACAATACAGGGGTTATATTAAATAAAATTACATATATTTTTATGCCATGTCTCAAAGGGATCAATGATCTTTCTCATTGATTACATGTATTTTTTGTGTAATTACCTTATCCCTTGAAGAAGTAAAATTAGTAATTAGTATTTTAACTTGGAATTGAATTTTTAATCTGAACGTCATTGAAATAAATTTTATTGAAAATTCTCAAAAGGAATTTAGAAGCATTCAGGTTCACTCACAGTCTGGCAGCATTTTTGCATTAATATATCCATTCCCTTTCAAAATAAGTTTTAATGAATTCAACTTGCAAATGATTACCAATCTTAATGGAGAAATAATTTCAAAGAAAATCCTTAGCTATTCAAATGTCACTCATAAATATAGTACAAAGAATCACAATGGAAGAGATAAGCGGGAGGTTGTGGTCACAAAGTTTATCTACACATTTAATAAGAAGGAAGCCATTAGTTCCGCAGAGGATTTTTATTATGGACTTGCCCTCCGCGTGGCAGAGCGCTGGGCTGACAGCGGCGCCCCAGCCCTTCTGCTATCCACGGCAATGCCTATTCCCGTCACGCCCAAACACAGGCAAACACTGAAAATCCACGTAATCAGGGCAGTTATTTTGACGGCACAATTAAATAACATTCTGATACTTGTTGTCACTAACATAATATTTTATCAGAGTTTTTGTAAATGGGAATCCAAAAATCTGAGATTCAATCAGTGGAATAGCATTTCTGGTTTGATTCGAGGTAGACCAAACATAATTCACAACCATAGGTTAGGGCAAAATCAGACAGTCGGTGGTAACTCAGATTTCTGTCCTAAGTGTCCCTTGGTCCAGGGACAGTGAGACTGAATCAAACTGGAAGTGATTCGATGGACTAGTTCCCTGCACTACTAGGCAGCTCAGAGCTTTGTTCCAGATGAAAAGTCAGAACAGTGGGTACCGATTGGGAACGGATGACTCACAAGCCCTGGATGAAGAGGGAGAGAGAGAAAAATAGAGAAGGGGGGAGAGACAGAAACAAAAAGAGACAGGGAGGAACAGAGAAAGGGACAGAGAAAGATGGAGAAGACGAGCTAGAGACAGAGACAAAGACGGAGAGAGACGGAGAGTATATGAGGAGAGAGGGGGGATTCTTCAGGAGGTGGAATGTCTAATCCTAGTGGATTATAACAATATTTATTGGTTCATATAAAGCGCAAATAAATTTCAGGAACTCACAACTGGCCAGGACTTTGTTGTTAATTTGCTGGTTGATTCGGCTTACTCTGTGGATGCCCATCCTGGCCAGCACTGGAGTTGGCGTTGGAGTCCACGCAAAGGTCTGGCCTCCTTCAGCCTCGTCACCGCCCACCGCAGGAAGGCTGGGGACCTCCCCGGGACTCCCCCGGTGCCCTCAGAGCAGCACTGAGGACAGACAGCTTCTTCACTCACTCTAGAGACTGTCCAATGGTCCAGCAGGTGTCCCGTCCGATGTTTGTGGCAAACCGCAGCAATGTGTAAGTAGACAGCTGTGCTGTCACACGACCTTCTGGCTTTTTTTCTGTTTTACTCTTTTCAGTTGTCTTACTTACATTCAGTTCAGTTACTACAATATTTTTTACATATACTTTATTAGTGAATAAATGCCACAAAGAATACGGAAAGACTGACAACACCCTGAAAGATAACACGTAACAGATTCTACTGCTAAATGGACCAAAATGATGAAAGATTTTACACCAAAAGAAGGCGCTCCACCATCTATTAACAAGGAAAGGGCCCGGAGTAGGCAGCGAGGGGCTACATGCAAATTGAGATTCACAAGAAATTCCATTTCACACTCACTGGGTTGGCAGTATTTAAGGATTATGATGAAGATACTTGTGAAAAAATACATGAAATGGAGCTCTTGTGCAATGTTCTTAAGATTTCAAATTGATAAAAACGACTTTAGAAAATACGCTGGTGTTACCTTCTGGTGTTAAACAATTGTATATCCTGTAACCCACACAGTGGCCCCAGGCCCAGGAGGACGCCCACAGTGCAGGGGGTCCGGGGCCCAGGAGGACGCCCATAGCACAGCCCTGTTGAGCTCCTGTGATTGGAGATTTGTTGCACAGATGCAGAGAATTACAAGAATTAAAGGGGACAGGGCACATTTGTACCCTCTTGGGTACAGATAAGTTCTCTTTCATATTCCCCAAATGAGATCGTCAGTTGAAGTATTTCCCGGCTGTTAGAATACAAGCCCTCTCATGAACTGCAGCCCCTCACACTGAAGCCTGGTCTCATGTCGGGGGTGAGACTATTTACCCTGCTAATAAATTAAATGGTGTCAGTCTCCTCCTCCCCCAGCCCCGGACACAGTGCAGTGAGCGTCGGGCACGGACCAGAGAGACGGGGAGTTTGCCAAGGGCCTCTTTCCTGGCAGAGCTGCGTTTATTAACAGGGACGGCCGTTTGTGGAACTCCCCAGCGGAGTCCTCAGGAAACCTTGATTGATGACAATGGCCACACCGAGGAAGCAAGGTGCTGTTTTTCTGCTCTGAATAGTCGCTGCTGCCCTGAGCGTGAGTGACCTTCCCTGGCTGCTTTTGTGTTTATGCAACAAGCCCTCTTTTTTCTTACAATTCAATGATAAATGAGGATACACAAGAAGCTGATAAAATCTACTAAACCATTTACTATCTCAGCGTTTTGGCAAACCAAGGCCTGCGCCTCCTGTCTCCACGGTGCCTTCCCATTTGGAAGACTTTTTGGCAGGTGACCTTGGTACAAGGAACAGCTCGCAGGGACACAATGTGCTGTGCTCATTTACAAGGCCACGGAGTTCTAGGGCAGAGGCAGCAGAGAGGAGGAAGAGGAGGAGACGCAGCAGCGGCTGATGAAGTCTCTCTGAGTCTGTGACAGCAGCAGGTGGGAAACGGGCTTCCATTGTCTACGCTTCGCAATGGCACCAACACCTTCCCATCTTTGCTTAGCTGTCACTTGCTGGGTCTTCCTGCAAACCAGGAATTCTTTTATTTTTTTATTTTTGAGACAGAGTCTCACTATGTCACCCTCAGTGGAGTGCTGTGGTGTCACAGCTCACAGCAACCTCCAACTCCTGGGCTCAAGCGATTCTCTTGCCTCAGCCTCCCAAGTAGCTGGTACTACAGGTGCCCACCACAATGCCCGGCTGTTTTTGTGGTTTTTGTTGTTGTAGTTGTCATTGTTGTTTGGCAGGCCCAGGCTGGATTCAAACCCGCCACGTCTGGAATATGTGTCTGGCGCCCTAGCAGCTGAGCTATAGGCACCGAGCCAAACCAGGAATTCTCAAACTCCATGTATCTCAAAGAGAACTTCCTCTCACATCCAGACATCATCTAAGAATGACGTGCACTTTAAGTTTTCTAAAAGTTATGTCCGGGTAAAGGAAAACTAGTATTTTTCCGGTTTTACAATTACTTTTTCGTAGAATCTGCCTATAGAATTTCAAATTTCCATTGGTATAGGACCTAAAACTTATTGAGTATAATTAGCAGTGCCTTTGTTGAAAGCATGCTAATCAGTGCTATAAATAACATTATTTATAAGTTAATAGGAACATCAAATTAGACATAGTAGACATAAAATCTACTAAACCATTGAGATAGAGCAGTACCTCTTGGGTACAAATAAGTTCTCTTCCATATTCCCAAAAGGAGATCATTAGTTGAAATATTTAAGTTGCTGTAAGAAGAATATTTATACATATTTGCTAAAAAAAATTGTGTTCACTGGAGAACTTTATGACACAATAAAAATACTCTAAAAGAAAAAAGGCACTTGAATAAAAACATAGGTGTACAAGAAATGTAAGAACTACAATCAATTTTTAAAATTATTAAAAGGCACACATGGAATCATATGCTCTTGAGCTAAACAAATGCTTCAGCCCAAGGATGCCTCTGGGGCAGGGGTTTCTTTTTATATTATCATGAATATGTTTCTAGTATCATAATTTTGCCTTTGCAGCCCTTGGCATATTTCATCAAACATTGTGCTAGCTATTTCATACACTGGAGACTGGAGAATTACCCAAAATGCTATATATTAATAAATACGATTGCATTTAAGAAGTCAGTAAATTTCATAGCCATTTATGATGACTTTACTGTTGAGCTTTATTTTTTATCTCTTTTTTATGTGTTAGTTATCAGATATGGCTAAATAGCAGGAAACACCGGTAAAGGGTGTGACATGATCTTTTATTAGCTCAAGGGACAAGAACTTATACTACACAGAAAATCGGTGGTCGGAGGAAAGTCGACAGACTCTAACTTGCTCGAAAGCAGGAAGACAAGGAAAAGGCCTTGACGTATTAGGGTCATAAACTGATAAAATTATCCAGGAAGGCCTCAGAGACATCCGAACGGTCCCCATTTAAGTAGCAATATGTTGAGGAATAAATTTCCATTTTTAGGAGCTCGGTTCTATGCTCTGCAACTCCCACAGGGCAACATTGCTCAGTGTATCTTTGTCAGGACAAAAATGTGGCTGTTGCATCTGTTTATTCAACCGGCAAATGTGCGTTCCCAGAGCTGCCTCCTGAACCTGCGGGGGGCACCCTGGGTGTGGGGCTCTGGGGCCCTCTGCTTAGAATCTGAGTACCGGAGGAGGGAATATTATCTATAGGAAGAGTTTGGTTTTCTTTCATCACAAATTAAAATCTTGGTAGGTAAGATAATTTAAATGAAATAGAGAATTTAGAGATGTGTTTCATACTTCCCTAAGTACCAGTAACACTGGATAAAGTATCAGCCTCAAGCAGAGGGTAATTTACTAAGATCTGAGAGACTCTTACATTATTATCGTATTTGTTTCACAGACACATATTGCAAAAATAACCAACTTTTGATCTAAGTTAAAAAAAAAAAAAAAGAAAGCAAATCAGAGCTTATTGCACCACACATCACCATAATGATCTCAAAGAGCCGTGCAGTTGAGCGATCATTAATTCACTCTGAGAACCCTTGCTAAGGAAATGGGGTGTCATTTGTTACCTGGCATTTCAGTAAACATTCTTGATAAAACTAGGATTTAACAGGATAAATACATATACTTTTAGAATGAAGAAGTTTGCCTTAGTCTCAAAATTATATGTATACATACACACACACACACACACAATACATACGTGTCCTTCTCCTGCACTACTAAATCAATGGCAACCTTTAAACCCTGTCTAAGGAACATTTTTGTTATATGTAGCACTTGGCTTACAATAGGTCATAGCTACAGGTCATTTGTACAATGTGTACAGACACCATACGCCTTCATCTTGAGACCACCTGACCCTCTCTGCTGACCAATTCCTAGGACAATGGCTGATTGGTGCCAAGTGAACAGTGTTTGTCCTCTGGGAAGAGCCTTGCAGGTTATGTGGGTGCTCCGGTGGCATCTCAGCACAGCGGGCCTTCGAGGGTCACTCCCTGAACTACAGCATGTCACCGGCTCGTCCAGCCGCGTGGTGGACCAGATGCTGGGAGATGCTCACAACTTCAGTCTCGCAAATGTGTAAACCTCTTGTTACACAGCATTTATTATCTAAGCTGAAATATTAAGACCAGGTGAACTAAATGCAATAGCAGATAAATGCCTCTAATTTAAATTAAATCTTGGGTCAATGGAATTGGACTAACTTGGGGCGGCACCTGTGGCTCAAAGGAGTAGGGTGCTGGCCATATATACCGGAGGTGGTGGGTTCAAACCCAGCCTCAGCCAAAAACTGCAAAAAGAAAAAAAGAGATTGAACTAACTTGAGATATTCCCTAAAGTAGATATACTCTCATACATACCATAAAAATCTGGCCCAAATGAGATAATTTACTCCCTGTTCACGTCAACATAATTCCAATGTTCAATCCCACTTATAAAAATATTGATTAGACTCAAATCTATATAAAAAGAAAGAGGAATCCAGAGAAGTTCACCTAAAATCTGTGAATCATCTGTATTTTATCACTAAGGAAAATCATCTGCTAGTAGGAAGTTAAGTGTAATAATCATTCAGAACATTTGTGTTTAGCATAATAATAAATTAGTGTGTGTGTAGATACATCGCCTTGGTTCATAGAGCCTTAACAGTTTTGGAAATATACCAGGTAAACTTCTGTGAAACATCCACACTTTTAGCCTTTGTCAGAAACTAAAGATGATTTACTAAACATTTCAAAGCATAATTAAGCCGGTGTAATAAAGAGGATTCGCACCTGGGAGACTGGGCATTATGAATGCAAAGTATAAAGGGAAGTATTTTTTATTTGTGTTTCATTTTATTATCTATAATAGATTTTTTATTAAAAACACCAATTAATGTGAAGTCTTATTACAAAGAAAGTATGGATCCAAAAGGGACTTATTAAAAAAATAGGTATTTAGCTTGAATGATAATGAAATAAGGAAAAAATGAACTACTCCTGAAATCAATATTTTGGAAAAAGAGCAAACTCTATAAAATGTGAAGAAAGGATGTGACAAAGATGAGAAACAAAAGAAGATGGACAAAAATTAAGGAAACTGAAAGTTGATTCTTCAAAGGAGTAACTGGCTGTATTATCAGTGAGAACCCAGTACAGGCCGAGTGTGAGCTCAGCGACCCCTGCTCCCCAGGGAAGTGTCAATGAACCCATCAAAACAAACTTGACCAGGAGGTGCCTGTGGCTTAGAGGGTAGGGTCCCGGCCCCATATACTGAGGGTTGTAGGTTCAAACCTGGCCCCGGCCAAACTGCAACAAAAAAAGAAAAAATAGCCAGGTGGTGTGGCGGACACCTGCAATCCTAGCTACTTGGGAGGCTGACGCAAGAGTATCGCCTAAGCCCAGGAGTTGGAGGTTGCTGTGAGCTGTGAGGCTACAGCACTCTACCAAGGGCTACAAAGTGAGACTCTGTCTCCAAAAAAAAAAAAACTTGACGTAGACAGTCATTTACTATCTCTGGGAAAAAAAAAAAAACAACATGATTCAAAGTTTTCTTTTTTAGATGCTTTTGTAGAAATGTATTGGGTGTTATAAATATTGATTATCATTTGTTAGGAAAACCATCTTTCTTTGTCATCCTGTCTCTGAGGTAGGTGGGAGTAGAGTGTTTCAGGAAAGTTTCAGCAGTGTTATCTCACCAAAAACAAAAATCAGACCCACTTCGGCATCTTCAACACCTGCTGAAATACATTCACCCTTCAGAATCATTCATGTAGCAAGTAGTAAATTCAGCACGCATGGCGAAATATTTAAAGCTAATACTAGAACATTTATAAACTTGTTAATATGACCTGGCTGCATTTTATGATAATGCACAAACCTAAAATCAAGAATTTAATTTCAGAACCAACGCACTCCTGGGGACCCATCCACGATGGCCCCTGGCCCTGTGGGGTCCTATCATCCTGGGATTGTTACAGGGGCGTGCGTGTCCTCACAATGACATACAGATAAAACACAGATAATCTCAGTGAATGATACAGATACTTTAGAAGACATTCAAAGTTTCCCTAGAAAACACAGAATGCATATTTTTTTATATTCAGAGACAAGCTTCTCTCTGTTGCCTGGGCCAGAGTGCAGGGTGTCAGCCTGGTCACTGCAGCCTCAAACTCCTGGGCTCAAGTGATCCTCCTGCCCCAACTTCCTCGGTAGCGGAGACTACAGCCACCACCACACCTACCTAATTTTTATTTTACTTTATTTTTGCAGTAGAGGGGGTGTCAGTATGTTGCCCAGGCTGGTATCAGGCAATCCCCCTGTTTGGCCTCCCAGAGTGGCAGGATTACATGTATGACTCATTATACCCAGCCCATAGAAATCATTTTTAAAGAAATCATGGAAAATTCATACTACACCTGGCTTTAATGGAATCATACAAATTTTTACTAGTTACACAAATAATTTTTGCTGATCGTATTTCAATACATCTGAAAATTAGCTGTAACTCTTAAGCAATTTCCTATAAATACATATGAGGGTGTTTTTTTTTTTTTTTAAGTTTCAAAATAACTGATCAAAGCAATCAGAATGTCAAAATTTTTGAAAATAATGGCCGAAAGAACTCAACATATCAATATAAACCAAACATAGCTATGGCAGGAATGATTATAACTGTCACAAAAAGGTTTATCCAAAGAATTCCTAGAACCTGACAATAGGTTTCATGGGAAAGGGGAAGTGAAGCTACAGACAGAATTCAGTTGGCTAATATTCTGACCTTAGGATAGGAATATTATTCTGTTTTATCCAGGTGGGTCCAATGTTTAAGGACAGATTATCAGTAAGAACCGAATGGAAGGGGGGTAGGGATTTCCAGAATGGGGTCCACTCTGAGCTCAGCCACACAAGCTCCCAAGAGAGTGTCTGTGAAACTAGTAAAAACAAACTTGGCAAAGATAATCATTTACCATCTCCGGAGATGGACCTGTGGGCTTACTGCAAATCAAGAATCATTCATTAAAAAAGAGTGAGATAATACTTATTGTCACAGCCCACCACTGCCACTGCTTGTCAGGGCCCGGGATTGGCCAGGTTTTGGCCCCGGCTTAACCAGATTCCGGATTCGCTGAGCTACCTTGCTCAGGAATAATTTCTCTCAGGTGCCTGAGGGCTATGTACTTTAGTAGGAGAAGGAGAGTATGTCCTAGAGAGTAAAGAAAGCAGTCTTAGAATAGACAGATCTTAGTCTTTAGCAGAGCTTGGTCATCTTCAGCAGAGAGACGCCGTGCTGGTGTTCTGCAGGCAGGAGATGAGACAGAGTCAGAGAAAGCGGGTCTGTGATAGCCCAACTGCCTTCTCCGCCAGCATAATGCAAGGCTGATCTCGGGCCTCTCCACACCACAGGTGCAGAGATGGCCAATTCCCCACTGCTCTCATCTCGTGAGCTCTCATGCTTGTTAGGAGAGCCAAATCCCTCTCCATGCCCTTTCCACCAAGGTGTTCCATTATTGAGCAATACAGGTATTTCTTACAACTCTCACTCCTCCTAGCCATAGGCTAGACGGGCTGCTACAAATATGATCCAAACAGTGAGCTAAGACTCCTTATTTTCTATGTATCTTGCTAATGTAGAAATGCAATTCTGTGACTGTTCAGTCTTTTCTCTACTGAATGTGGATTTTTATCTCATAACACGCCCATATCCACTCATGACCTCCGTTTACGCCTGTCTTCATTCTCTGGTATCAAACCAGTTTAATCACTGTCTCTTGATAACATGTTTTTATCTATCACCCAGTGACTACATTTTTACTGATTGTATTTGTCAGAAAAAAATTCCCAGCTCATTCTATATTCTATTTTCTTTCAATATTAACTTTAGGAATAGTTTGTTCAAGTTGAAGAAAATATGACTGTTTCCTGGATTGAATTAGCTTATGTGTTTATTTGTGTAAAAATAAGGCATTTACTTCTAAGAAATTTATCTCTTAGATACAGAGCTTGAATTGATTATTTTGTCGAGCAGGGAGATAGACCGGGAGAACATTTTTGGTTATATTGCAATTAAACATTTCCTGCAAGATGAAAGTCAGTACAATGATGTAACAGTGGGAGTCCCCGAGGCACCGTGTTGGACTTAGACCCGTCTTAGTCTATAAACTGCTCGAGCGCACCGATGCCAGGGTATTTTGTGGAACATTTTCTACTCTGGGGAGCACTTTGCTCTGGAAGAGTCTGCACCATGAAATTGGTTCAGGGATTATGCATTTGTTTACTTTAAGACCCCAGGGACCGCTGACAAGTGCATCATGAAGATGAAGAATTCAGTCCTCAAAATCCAGACGATTTCTGGGCAAATTCAAAAAGGAAGTTGCGGGGATGAGAGCACCCTGCTGCAACCACCAAGGAAAGAAAAACATCAGGTGCCAAGGACCAGCTGCCTCCTCGGAGGTGGCACCAGGAGGCTTGGGGCTTCTTCTTTGTACCTCAGCCTTCAACACAAAACCCACCAATGGCAGATCAATAGTCATCTCCTATTAGCGTATCCATTACAAAATCCTGCAGCTACTCCATTTTAATAATCCATTTTTTCTGGTTCTTGCAGGAGCCACAGAGAGTTTCCTGTTTTTTATGTCTGCATCTGAAATTGTATTTATTTGTCGTACACACATCTATCTCAACAAGGGGCTATAGTTCCATACACATAAATAAAATGCAGCAATTGTCTTAACGTAAGGGGCGAAACTTCAGTTAAGAAGTGATTGTACAATTGATAGTCAAAAGAAGCCTGCTTGCTCCCCTGTTACTGAGCTCCTGCAAGAGGCCAGGCACCTGACTCCTCACATTTGTGTTAGTACCAGAAGGCTCGTTTCATAATGCAAATGCCCCAGAGCTCATCTGTAGCCGGTGTCGTGGCAAGAAAATAATTTACTCTTTTCTCTAAGATTCCTCTTACATGAACAAAAGGAGATGATATGGTCTCAGAATTTCTATTGAAGAAATAAAATATTTCACTGGTCTTTTCTGTAACAGAGCTAGTCGGACCCCTTCAGTTGCCTTTAACTCAAGCTTATCTTAATTAATGTTACCTGTCAGGCAAGTGGAGCTCAGAGGTGAGAAATTCTTTCCTAGCTTAGAAAAAAAAAATTTCAATCTCCCTGACTGGCTGGTTCATCCAGAAGTAGAAATTCTGTTTCAAAATGGGATAAAAGATCATGATCTAATTAATGGAAGATTCAACAAGAAAAAAATGGGCAATAGCCTGCTTTCATTGAATGATTACCCATCGCTAAATCAGTCATATCAAAACTAGGCAGCTGTGTTATTTAGTTAACATTTGGCCGAATTGACTGAACTGGGAAATTCAGTTTATCAATCAGGTGGAAGATGTGGGCCTAAGAAGCTGGTGATTTATCTTTATCTTTATATCTCTTACTCCTTTTTTGGGGGGGGAGGAATAAAATCTCTCTGAACAAATTCAGAAAAATGGAGTATGGTACCTGATACTTTCTCTGTTTCTTCATTCTCGAGGCCAGAGCAGACGTAATGCATCCTCCAAAAAAGGAAACTTGTAGCATTTCTCTGAGAATCTGCAGGTCTAAGATATCCAGATAGAGAGAAGTAATTTAACGTGCTCTGTGAGTTCCTGTGTACGCACATCTTTCTGTTTACGAAGGTGCTGAATCTGCTCAGCTAATCACACAGGTGAAGGCAGGGTTGGCTCTGGGAATGCTTATTAAGCCCTGTCTAGAATTGGCTGCTCCTAAACTCATCTGTGTTAAGCATTAGACGTGTCTCTCACATACCTGCGTGTTCTGGGTCCTGTGTCCTCTAACTGAGCAAACCTAACACAGTCACTGTTCCAGCATCACTGGTTGACACACTTATCTTTACTCTTCTGCTCACTCTTGGACTTAACTGTGGGTCTCAGATGAGGCCGTGTTCACACCATCCCAAGATTTGGCATTCTCAAACAATTCACATTCACTCCGCTCACGAGTTGAAGCATTGCTGGTTCAGCCTGGGCGGGAGTGGGTGGGCCTTCTGGGCTGGGCTGGCCTCCATCACATGGGTGATGTGGGCTTGTCACTAACCTAGACTGACCTTTATCACATGGTGGACAGCAGGTTCTTCTCCCCTGCCACCTCCTTTCTCTTTTCTGCCAGTGCGAGCTCTCGGGATATGGCAGCAGCGTAAGGTCAAGGCAGACGCATGTTGCCTTGACCTGGAGCTGGAACCCCCCCCCCCTGCTGGGGGCTCCAGGCCTCTAAAAGCCGTCCCATGTGGTGGAGTTGAAGAAGAAAGGACTCTGAAGGCTACCTGGCAAACATTACAGCTGGAGAAGCTGGAGGAACTGCACCCCTGAAACAGCCAGCCCACACCGTCACCGCTGAAGGCTTTTGGTCCAACCAAATACCTCCCAAATCATAAAAAGTGGACAACATGTCTTTTTGTAGCAGTAAAACCCCACAAGAAAAAGTGAACTTGATGGAATATTAAATTGAAAACTAGAGTCTCAATATGTGCATTAAAAACCACCTGCAAAATTTACATTTTAATGTATAGTCACGGTTAATGTTTGCACCACACTGACCGTTTGCCATTTCTGTGCCAAGAGGTTTACACACATTAACTCATCTCTCACTTGGAACACATCCGTTACCATCGGATCTGTGCTGCAGAATCCACACGCAGGGTTCCCAGCCACTTCCTGCCGGAAAACGAAGGTTTATTCCAACATACATTTGGATTAACATCCTGAAGTTTGTCTACTGACTGTGTCTTATTCTGCCTGAAGAAATCTGTCCTTTACTGTTTCTATAAACTTGGTTAACAATCAGGCTTTCCCCCTACAAATCAAAAGGAAAATATAAAGGTTATTCGTAATTGTAAATATTAAAATTAATTGTGGGATGGGCTTCAGGAAACACACGGGCATTTTATTATGCAGTGAACCATTCGCAAATGTACATATTATGTTTAGCTTTTTTGAAGAACCAATAAATAGAAAATGATCAAAATGGGTTAAAAATGCTTTAGAATCATTATTGGAGGTGTTATCAGAGCCAGCATTGTCATTATCACACATACGGCATTAAATGTGGACTTAACGGAAATTAGACAAACAATGGCAGCACCAATGCCCCAAACACGCACCATCCTGCTGTTCCCTCCCTAAGTGTGTGCGTCTTCTAGACTACGTCTCTAAAAATGTTTCTAACCTGCTTAAAATGGTATTCCAAGTGTAGTATCAGATTCTTTTTCTGGCTCCATATAGAAGACGCTATTCATCTCCATAAGTAAATTATAAAACTCAGCACTACAAACTGTGTCACTAAATTACAAGATTATGGTTCCCGGCAAAGAACCACACACACAGCTGTTTCAGCTCCCCATGTAATTCCATGATTTGATTTCTCAAGAGAATTTTTAACTGTACCACGTATATACGTTCAGGCTTTTTATGGTAAATGAGTCATTAGATTTATGTGCTCGTATATTTTTAAGAAGTGTTTGGTAGAATTTAGCCAAACAATTTCTCTCTGTTTTTAAATGTTAACTTTAATACATAACGTAAGTTAAATTCCTTAGGCTATTTGTTAATTATGGGTAGAACATTTTTAGACTATTATTGCTTATACTCATAACCTTAACACTTACAATATCAAGACACTGTGAAATTTTTCCCCAATGTTCTACAATGAAGCTGCATAGTTTTAATAATCAAGGAAAAGGTAGATTACTCATATACCATTGTAAATGTGAAATGCGGGAAGTCAGTATTATTTAATTGCTATAAATTTATGTTCATTTATATTTTTATTTTATGCCTAAGGGGAAGAGTAATGATCAGTGTTCAGGTTTGTATACATCAGAATACAAGCAGAGTATTTTTTCAGTTTAGAGATCCAAGGTCTTGGGTTTGTTGTGGTGAGGGCCAAGTCTTTACCTGGAGATCTGTGGGCACAATGCCAAATGGCGGAACATTTCCTGCGACAGTGGGTCTTCTCCCCTTCCACTCTCTGAATTTGGCTTCCTGGGTCTTTCTTTGCATAATAGAATGTGGTGCAAATAGCAGTGAGTGGCTGCAACCTTGGCTCAGAGGCTATGCATGCTTTTCTTGTTCTGTCTTACACCTGCTGTCACTACAGGCTGCTTAGCCCTTGGAGAGTGTGGGGTTTGAGCATCCCCAGGGTATCACGGACGAGGTGCCCTGAGTCAGCCAACGGCCAGCTGAGCCCAGGCTGGTGGAGGAGCCTGGGCACTTCCCACAGGACACTCCTCTGCATGGTCCCAAGACACAGCACAATTCATGGTCACCACTGTAATTCACTTACCAGTGCAAATATACAGTTGTTCGTTACACAGTCCTATGAAGGAAGAGATTACCAAGTGCTGCCTGCAGCTCAGAGGAGTAGGGCACCAGCCCCATATGCTGGAGGTGGTGGGTTCAAACCCAGCCCCAGCCAAAAACTGAAAAAAAAAAAAAAAAAAAAAAAAGAAGAAGAAATCGCTGATCTATCGGGTTAATATTAGTGAGTCTGGATATTGCTACGAGGAGTAAACAAGTCTTTGCATAAACAAATCTTTATGCAACCATCAAAGCTAAGTCTCAAAGTGTAAAACCTAACTAGATCATTGTTTCAATCATTTTTATTATCAGAAATCTTAAGGGTGTTTTTAGTATATTTGTACCCAATTCTTTCCGTTCACCTTCAAGAGTGAATCTTCATGAATTTATGTTTTCTTTTTCATCAAGGCCATTTCTGGGAAAATGTCAGTACATAAACATCCATATTCTTCATTTTGTATGCTAATCTTTCAGGGAAAAAAATGCCTTAAATTCTGAGAGTTTGTCAAGCAGTCCCTGATCCCTTTGAAAAGGAAAATCATTTCTCAAGTCCACAGTGTGTGCACAGGGGCTGGACACGGCTGGCTGAGAGTCGAGAGAATCTGGTGTGAACCCCAGCTTCTGAGTTAGCCTACACTTGAGTCAATAAAATAATCTCCATTTTATTTGCTTCCTGCATAAATTAGAGTGCAGGATTACGTTTCAGGAGAAGACCGTGCACCCCGTCCTGTGGGCGACCACACGTCGCCTGTCACCTGCACTGGTGCCTGGTTTGTAAACTCTCAGGCACCTGCTGATGGGCCTCATCCTCACACGTCCGAATCGTCCTTCCCCTTCTGCCTCTCCCATCAGTTTCTCTCCATTATCTTCTGAGCTCTATTTATTTGGCTTAATATATTTAATTATATGACAGATACTAATAGCTCCTTTTCATGTGCTCAGATTCTGAGACTGTGGACCAGGGACAAAGTGCCCCCCAGAAAGACACACTTGGTGTGAGCTGGGCAGTGGGTCCACCTCCGTGTTCCCCCCAGAAAGACACAATCGGGGTGGGCTGGGTCATGGGTCCCCCCCCCCAAACAAGCCCTGAGATGTCAGCCAGGGAGAGCCTGAGTCCCAGACAGTGGCTGGGGGAACTGGTGATGAGTCATCACCTAAGTAAAAGCTGACAATTCTGTATCTGTTTTATGTAGAGTCTGTAAGTAACCTAGACCAATTACTCACAGACATTCACCCCTCCTCAGTTACCTGGGCATGTGATCTGTGTGCTGTAAAAACAAATTCTAAATGCACATCCTGAAATCCTGAGCCACACCTTCAGATTTCTCTCCCCCCGTGCCACTGGCCTTTTTAAATGTTTTGTGTCAATAGCTTCACCTTAGATTTGCTTGTTCAAAAAAGTAAGGTCATTTTGTGAACACTTTCATTCCAATTTCCTAGATGTCTTTTCTAATTAGAAAAACCTATAAAGTACGTACCTTTAAATTTATAGAATCATCATTCCTGAAGGTGCAGCTGTCCTTCACGCTCAGAGATGACACTGCTGACCCCGGCATGGCAGAGCATGTGCTCAGAGTCCTAGTGGTGATCAATTCATTTCTTCCATTTCCATCCCCCCATGGTGTCCTGTCACCCAGCAAAGGGTGCGCGTTCCTCCCAGCCCTGGGTCCAGACGGCCCGTCCACTGAGCCAGGTAGTTTAGCCAGTGCGGCTGCTAAACCACACGGCTTTTGGACCATACCCCCATCAGAAGTACTTTCCAACTAGCAATGTGAGTGATGGGCGATATGGACACACACACACACACAAACAATGTTTTGTTGTATTAACTATGTGAATTTCTATTCTATTTTCATCCTTTTTTTTTACTTTTGCACCAAATGTCTATAAATTAAATTAAATTTACTCTCAGTTAGAAAGGAAGCATTGGCCTTGTGTGTTGATAGAACCCCCAGAGCGTGCCAAGTGTCACTTCCCTGCACAGGGATTCTGCATGCCATCCCTCACAGAAGCCCGGGGCTGACGGAAATGGGCCTGACCTCTGCTGTCCAGCGTGGGCCTGCTGGGCTGTGCTGGGCTGAGCCGGCTGGGTTTGCCTGCGTCTCAGGCCCAGGGTGGCTCTGCTTCTCCTGTTTGGCCTCAGCCAGGGGAGCGGGGGCCTGGGAGCATCGCTGCAGACTGGCCTCCAAGATGTCCTCAGTGTGTTCCCGGGGTCACAGAAGCAGGGAAGGCAGCAGACACCCACGCTGGCTGCTCGGACTCTGCTGCCCGCTCTCCTGCTAACAGCCCCTTGCACAGAATGTCACATATCTGAGCCTGAGCCAGAGTGGGCAGGTGGGGATGTGGGTAGAAAAACGGGGTCATTAATATCATAGACCACAGAGATTTATGAGGGAAAAATGTGACTTTGGGTGCATGGTACCATTCTAAGTCAAATGAACTGGAATCAGACCACAGGTGGTCCCCTCAGTGCTTGGGAATGAAGTGTTCCATTTATCTATGAGAAATCGCTCTGCTTACATCTATGAAATCAGTCTTTGTTGTTGACCAATATTTGGGGGAAAATGAAGACAAGAAAAGAAGATTCTAAGTGCATTAACTATTAGAGATAATACCATGTTCTTTAACAAGGAGGTGGTTTTGCAATAAGGAAATTATTTTAATTCACGCACTGGATGGGTGAAGACACTTCTGCAAAACACGCCAGGCCCAGTCTAGCAAAAGCGATGGCTGAGGAATCCAATTTCACACCACTGAGCTAAAAGATGTTTTTCTTCCCTAGCAACCAGTAGCAATTGCAAATATCTATTTCTCCAGTGTATTTTTTTCCCAAAAGAAAAATAGCCACAAATAGGCCTACGCAGCCCTGACCAAGTCACAGCTTTTCTGATGCAAACTTAGAAACAGAGAAAACTTTTCAGTTTTTTTCACCAGTCTATTTTTTAACCAGTTTTACCAATCATTAACAAATGATGATTGCTGTGGCAAAATTCTGTTCGAATTTATTTTTCAGAAATATTTCTGTTACCTAATATGTAAATGTGTGCCCTTATGTTCACAGTCTTCTCATCTCATGGGCTATTTCTATTACCCAAAATGTTCATAGAATGAGATTATTTTTAATGAACAGTTAAGTAAAAGAAGAGAAAGATATAAAGGGGTTTGGTTGTCTGCGAATTCAAATGGTATACTTTCATGTACTTTTCTCTAAATAGGGAAGCAGAGCTGTGGATACGGCTGTCAGTTGTTGAATAATAGGGCATCAATTAAGCTATCAGGGGTCTGTATCTTTTTTTTTTTTTTAGAGGTCTGTATCTTATAGTGAGATCAGTGGGCAGGGGGCAGCTGCTGGACTGAAAAGTGATTATCCCCCGCCTCCCAAGGATTCTCCTGACAACTTTGGAAATGACAGCAAGTGGATTTGAATCTAAGGAGCTCTCGATATTTATTTGAAGAGATACAAAATAAAATGCCTTATTTCATGTCTACAGGGACCTTGAGGAGACAGCATGGTGCACTGGAAAATCCGCTTGAAAATGAGATGTCTGGTCATAATTCCCAGCAACATTACAGGGTAACTGTTTGAACTTGGGGAAATTGACTTACATCCCAAGTCTGTAAAGAACAATGATACTTAGTTAGGGGACAGTGTGTCATTTGTGCAAATAGAATAGCGTAGGAAAGAAACTCAAATGAGGAGAAAATGTAGCCTGGCCACATGGTAGTTTGTCCTGTATGACAGTATTATGTGCTGTCTGGGTTTGATTCTAGAACATATATTTAACTTGGCATTGCTCATAAATTGCCTACTGTAAGGCAAGACTCTTTGGCCTCTGCTGGAAATTTTAATCTAGAAGAAAACTGAAATGAAAACAAGAAGGATAAATGCACAGAGGACGTCCCGTGGATATCCACCCTGGCAGGTGAATTTCTGGTGGGCTCAGTTGCTCGGACTGGGCAGACACCTTGCAGATGTTGGAATTACAAGGTTTTGCCTTTGATGAGTAAAAAGAATTGGCTCTCTGAATGGTGAATGTATGTTTCAAATCTTAATTTTTCTGTAAACAACTTAGAGAACTGAGGCACAAAATGGGGAGGAGGGCAAATAGTCCAGTGGAAAACTCACAAGAGTCCTGAGCAGATTAAAGTGGATTTGGATCCTGTTTCCCAAAATGAATAGTTCCATAGGTTCCTAAACTCTCCTTGATCTTGAGTTTTGCATCACCTGCAAAATAAGGCTGGTAGGTAAATTGTGTGCTTTCAGTAAGATAAGTTATACAAACTGGCAAGAGCAGGGTCTGTCCTCCGTTAAAGCCTTTCCTAAAGTCCTTTATTTCCATTAGGATTGAAATCAGCATTTTGCTGAGATCGTGGAAGCATATGTGTACCTTTTTTAAAATGTGTATCTTTTAAAAAATAACTGTCAGATGTAATTATGTGGTCAGTTAATTAAGCAAAAATAAAAATGACAGGGAAATAATACTATTTTTCTTACAGAAAAATGCATGCCAATTTTCCTTTATAGAAAATGTTAATTTTCCTGGAATGCAAGTTTGCAAATTCCATATTGATATGTTTTATGGGAAAATGCAACATTCCCCAGCGACCGCGGTTTCCTCCCATCGGCTCTCCTTTTCCTGTTGTTCCTTGTGATTTTTGTGACTTTTGTCTTCTATGCTTGTGTTTTATGCAGCTTTTGCCTTGGATCTCCCTTGTTTCAATCCTCTAAACCTGTCAAAAATAACTTAACCCGTTTTAGTGTTCCCATAAATTCATATGTAACTGGTAGCTAAATCCAATTTCTGTCAATCCGTCTTTGTTTGGAGCCTATTCTAAACCTCACAGCATGTTTCAAAGAAGTAGAGCGCTATTAACACCACAGCCAGCTGGTGTCCTATCAATGGCTGTTACGGTGCCGCCACGTCGCAAAGCATGAAGCACCCTGGTCTCACCTCCGACATATCACAAAAAGAATTTTCAACCTTCTTATTCTGTGTGTGTAAGTGAGTGTGTTACGGAGGTATGGACGGTTTTATAGTTGTTTATACACAATGTTGCCCTTACTTCAAATTTATATCATTACCAAACACAATTTCAGATGACGCAACAAGGAACTTCTAAATGCCATTAAATATAAAATGGCTCCATGTTATAAAAATAAATAATCTAATATTTAATAATTGAATCTTAAGGGTGGGTTATAAAATGATAAAAAAGTTGAAAATAATACTTGAATTGATGGGTATGATTTTATTTAATTGATCAATGTGACTATAAAGTAACCTCAAAGAAAACCCTATTTAAAGTTATACTTTAATAGCACAGATGAAAGTATTTTCTTGTGATTATCCCTCTTTACAAAATTAACATCAAATGCACAGTCTAATATTCTTCTATTGGAGAGCTTCACATTGAATAAGTCAATACCCTTAGAATACTTAACAACAAAAGTTTCATTACTTTCAAGAATTTACTACATCTTGAAGAGTGATTTAGAACTATTATAAGAAAATATATTTCCCAAACTTTTTTTGGCAGATAGATTATAACAACTAGCATAAGAACCCTGCCACAAAGAAGTGATTCATACAAATTTAGGATATCTAGAAAGACTTGTTTTCTTTAAAGCCTTTACTGTTTCAATCACATTTCACTTAATTTTTAAATAATAAATTAAGGTTTTGTTTTGATATACTAAGTCACAGAGGTAGTAATCAGGAAAAATCTTGCTCATCTTCTGTCCTATTTATAAACACAAAATTGATGAAATATGAGTTATTATTTACATTAATTCAAAAACAAATTTAGAAAGAATAGGTATTTGTACATTACTGATATTTTGGATAGAATACAGTTACCATTAGTGTACTAAATTTTTTTTCTAAGATTTATATGCAAGGTGAGCAATTAGTCAAAATGGGAAGTTGACATTAATTTTATCATCCCAGACATACTTTGCCCTGATACAATCGGAGGAAGCAAGAGGAATGAGGTTTAAACATTCATAACAAATTAATTAATTAATTAATTAATTCATAACAAATTACCTCAAACACATTCCCTAAAACTGGCTCAGCTTGGTTCTCTGCTCAGGATCTGACAAGGCCGAAACCAACTTGGTCAGCTCAGTTAGCAGGGGATATGCATTTTAACATTTCAAAGTTTTTAACGTTTCGTTATTGTACGGCAGGCATAGTCTTGAGTCAGTTTAATTTCTACATCGGTCTTTATTTGAAGGCATATCCTTACAAACTTGACCAGTTTTCTTAGAGTCTCAGAACCGTTTTCAAATAAAACTTTTATATAATCACAGGAGTTGTGATAATGCAGTTTCTGATCAGAACGTCTCCCTGCGAAGTGCCTTCCTTAGTGGCTTCTCATGAGTGCAGAGAAGATCAAGGACAAGAACCACAGGGGACTGGTCACCAGGATCCTGAAAACCAAGGAACAGTGGAGCAAAAGACTTCAATGGTTGTAGGGTTAACAGTTTTGAGAAAAACTTCATCAAACTAGAATCTTATATCCATTTTGATTATCCTTCAAAAGCAATACTAATTTTTTTTTCAGAAAAACAACAACTGAATAAATTTATCACAAATAGCACCATTTAATTAACTCTATTATTTAACTTTTATTACTACTTTGATTGAAATTTACATAGTATTTCACCCAAGAAAAGCAGAATACCCGTCCATCCCAAGCTCAGACTTAGATTGAGATAGGTCAACCATATTGTAAGTCATAAAATTTACCTAAACAAATTTATAAGAAAGAGTGTGAATTTTTTTGAGGTGAAATGTAATTTTTTGTGAGTAGTACTATTATACCTATCTTGAGTGTCTTGCTTCTACTGTATCACATCATACCTTTGTTTAATTCTTAATAAACCGTTCACTTGTTAAAAAAAAAAAGTGTGTTCTCACATCATGGCAAAACCAATAACAGAAACACAGCTGCAAAATCCTTAAATATTAGGAAGTGAGATGACATGTTCCCAAATAACACATGGGTCAAAAATGTCTCACAATACATTTTTAAATTATTATAATTGAAAATAAAAATTCAGCAAGTCAAAATCAGCAAAACACAACTAAAACACTTTCCTCCTTATAAGGAAATTTATTAACTTAAATGCATATATTTGAAAATAAGAAAGGCCTAAAGTTGATAAACTAAGTGTCTACTATATGAAACTAGAGAAAGGAGAGAAATTTAACCCAGAATTAAGTTTATTAAGAAATAATAAACTTGAGAGCAAAAATGAGTAAAATTGGAAAAAAGTATGACAAGGAAAATCAATGAAAGCAAAAGCTGATTCTTTGAAAGAAAATCAATAAAATTTATACACCTCTTGCTAGATTAATCATCAGTAAAAGTCCCAACACTCTAAATTTAACTATTCTGAATAAGTGACTTTCCCCTGCCTGTTTTTTGTTTGTTTTTTATGATAAATAGTACGTATGATAATAATTTGGGAAAGACCCTTATTAATGTGTTCTGGCACTTTCCTTGCCTTCACAAGCAATGTGCAGAGATTATAATTCAAATTGTCACCATGATGCCTGCCAGACTGTGAGGAGCACATTTTGAAATGAGGATGAGAAAGGGTGCTGGGCCCTGTGCTCCACCCTGCTCCTCTGCCATCTCTGCCTTGTGGGTGCTAACAGATTACTACTCCTCCACCAGTATTCCCAACCAGTGATGTTCAAATGAAACCTGCGGGCTTTCAAACCTTGAGTTATCTCTCTGCAACTGAACAATGGCCAAAGGAAACATTGGGACATTTTATGGTGACTTCACAAAGCAATGTTATATCGACTGGGTATAATGATAAAAATGGTGTTTGCTTACATATGTGTCTGACACATCCTTTCTTTTTCTTGTGGTTATTTGGTATTAAAACATATTAGCTCGATCTTCCACCTTGAACCAGAAATTCTGGTTTATTTGTGTGTGGAAGTGTGAGTGTTCAGAATTTTAAAATATCTCTTCTTGTTCAGTTTGTCTGGCAACAGTTATATTATATTAATTTGCGATTGGAAAATGCTTATATTTCAGAACACTGTGGTAAAGCATTATGTGTAAAGTAACAGGAAATACATTTGAAGAGATGAACTGAGACTACTGGGCCATATCCCAGTCCACAAGTCTGAAGAGTGGAATTTGTAACAATTGCCTAAAATTTGCAACATTGTTAACAGCTAGCCATTCAGCCGGCTCTTGTAACATTGTTAGTGTCTGGCCCTTCACTCTGTACCTGCAACAATGTTAATGTCTGGCCCTTCACTCTGTACCTGCAACATTGTTAATGTCTGGCCCTTCACTCTGTACCTGCAACATTGTTAATGTCTGGCCCTTTACTCTGCACTGCAACATTGTTAATGACTGGCCCTCCACTCTGTATCTGCAAAAATATTAATGCCTGGCCTATATCTCTGCTCCGGCAACAACATTAATATCTAGGGTCTTTGCTTTTGTAACATTAATATTCAGCTCCTCAATTTGCAGCAGAGGCTGGTGTGTTGTTCAATATTTTAGTTTTCCTATTCCAGAATGTCCTGCCCCATTTCTCCTCTCCCATTATAGGCCAATGTACCAATATCAAAGCTTTCACTTTCTTGCTGAAATCTTCCATAATCATCTTTGATTCCACAGATGTTCTAATAAATATAGGTGCACATTATTAGTTATTTAAATGAATCTATTGTAGCTAGAATTGAAATATATTAAGAGACAGCTATCATTGTGGGTGTATTTTCATATCTTCAATGGAGTGAATGTTGGAAGCTCTTCATTCATTGGACCAGGGTAATGTGACTGAATGTTAGTCTCAGAGTCTAGTGACCTCAGTTCCATGAAATCGGTCACTATATTACTTACCCCACATAACTTATTTTTTCATCCTTAAGATGAAGGTATTAAAATATTAATTGATATTATGAAAATTGAAACTATCTTTTGAAACAAATAAAAATATTATACGAGTCACATATTTTTGTTGAAGAGTGGTTAGATGTAACACCGTTTTTATTTTACAAACAATACATTTTGCTCATTTCACTGTATCGAGGAGTCGGTAAGCTGCCACTACCAAGGTGCCTATTGGGCCACATGCTGAAGCCTGACCTTGAACAAACTTATCTCTGCTTGCCAAGCAGAACTGCAGCAGCCTGGTCAGTCTTTTAAAAGAATGAAGGCAGGAAGCACAAGACATCAGACTTGGCATTCCGATTTCCATATCAATACTCAGGCTCAGTGAGTGATAAGGGACTTCAAACTAACGCTAGGGTCAGGGATCCTGAGTCCTATAGAAATGTCTGCATAAGTCTTATTTAACTCAATCAATATTATGTAATATCAAAGTTTAAAAAGTTAGTTAATGACTTTCTGAAATGTTCCCAAATGAATTCAGGGAGATAAGGGGGACAAAGGGTTGGAGGAACAGAGAGAAGAGGAGGAAGGACAGGCCAAGGAGAGCATGGGGTGGGCCTGGCATGTTCCTTGGGTAATATGATTCAGCATTGGAGGGAACTTTCCTGTGTTTTTTTTTTTTTTTTTGCAGTTTTTAACAATAGATATTATTCCATTCTGGATTTTAATTATCTCAAAACAACACACATGGATTCAAAAGAAGTTAGATAATTTCTCAATGATATGTAATATTATTATGTTAAAGAAACAGGACTTAGGATCAAAGAAAATGTTTTCCTAATTTCTGATTCCTTTATTCAGGCCTTACCGGAGAGCTAAGAATAATTAATTATCACACCATTATTTTTATATGAATGGATCCTTCTAAATACTAAATAGGTTGTTTTCTTCGGTTGTTAAATTTCTTTTTATCACCTTATTTATATTATTAATCCCCAGAGCAAAACCTTTACTCACGTATAAAAGAACATCATATCATGTGTTCCTGAATTTTGAAATTAATCCCATGCCTGAATTATAATATCTAAATTAGTAAGAATTGTTATATTAATGTTTGTAATTATATCATGGTGCCCATCTTTCATTTAAAATATACTGTAGACATGGGAATGCAAATAAATAATACTTTCAGCACCTTAAAAATAGCACACTGCATTAACATGAAATCTTCCTGCAGGTTTTAAATACCCCAAATAAAACCTTTTCTTTTATTTTCTTTCTTTCACTTTTTTTTAATGTACAGATGAGCTCAAAAGACAGGAAAAGAAACCTATAATATTTCAGATATAAAGGTAAATGCTGAGAATGTTTTGAGAAGGTAAATGGTGCCTCAGAAGATGGGGCAGATTGCTGGGACAGATTCAAAGCCTGGCATTTTATCACCTTTGAGATAAAAGAAACAGAGCTTGGGACCGCAGTAAGAGCCCGGCACAGAATAACCTTTCAGTAAACATTTCCGGATATTTGAGGCAGAAATAGAATGTGAGACCAAAGATCTTATAACAATCCAGCACCATGGAAGTGTTATAGCCACATCCTCAGCAGGATGGCGAGAGAAGCAAAACTCACAGCAATACAGGAGTGAAACAGGGAAATGCATCTGCCTGCTCAGCCTCTGTGTGAAAACAAGCAGAAAAAGAATGAGCTGCCCTTGAGAAGATCATAGTCTTGAGCTGCAGTCGAGTGGAGAATCTAAATTTAAATCAGTGTGAGGTAGGACTCCAAGTTGAGAAATGATATACAAATTACCAGTGGGTGGTGCACCTGCAAACACAGATATAAACCTCTCTGGGTGATCATCCCCACGTGCTCTGCATGGAAAACATTCCAGTCCTGTAAAGGTGAGCCCCATGGAAACAAAGGCGAAGTCACAGTCATCCTCCCCAAACAAGAATCAGTGTTCAGAACTGACTCTGAAGTTGGACTCAAGATTTCAGACGATGGAGCCAAAATCAGAAGCAGGAGTTTGAGGTGTTGGTGAGAGAGACACTTCCTGTATTTCCAGAATCATAGACCAGCATGCAAAGCAAGGGATAAAATGTCAGCGTGTCACAGAAGCCCTAAAGAGTCTACGAGCAGCCCCACTCCACACGCACCCCAAACACCCCCAAACCACGGGAGCTCTGCGAGCAGAGCAGAGGGAGGAGGAACTTCCCGAGGCCACCTCCACTCGCCCAGGGGCAGCGGGCTGAGTCTTCAGAGGAAGCAAAGGCAGGTTTCTCCTGGCCCTCACCCCAGGTCACAGGAGTGGGATTCTAGCAAAGTCACCACCATCCCTGCGGATGGAGGACTCTGGCATCTCGCTCACTGTCAGCATCTGCTTCACTCCAGTGCTGCTGAGTCACTCCGCATGCTCTGGGGGCAGACAAAGAGAGTTGGAACTAAGTTGCACGGTGGAAATGGGGCCCGAGTGCTCTGTCTGTGTTCTCAGGAAGTCTGGAGCCTCAGCCGGCATATGAAAACGTGAGCCTCTGGTGGGCAGGCCCCGCAGCTGGGAAGAGAGTCCCCACCTGCTGGGGACTGTGCGGTGGGGAGGGTCCTGAGTGGTTCTACAGGGTCAGAAGGGGCCAAACTGGAGACATCTGTCCCAAGGAGAGACTATCAGGCAATTCCAGGAAAATTAAAGACACCTGTCACTCATTCCTCATCCTCCCCTTCTCATCTATCACGCCAAAGAAGGATAATCAGAAAAAGAAGAAAGTAAGAATAAAAGAGCATACTGCCTATAAGGTAAGTTAAACTATTTTATAATAAAGTATGTTTTTTTAAAAAAATTTCATATCTTAATATAAAAAAGTCCTCAGCATACTTGGGAAAAGGATGAATTTAAAAATAAGAAAATAGTCTCTAAACATTAAAAAAAAGCATCGTAAGCTCAAAAACTCATCGAGAATGAGGACAGTTGACAATGATGTATAGTTTCAAACAGGTACCAGGGAGACGCTGACCATTCTAGCACAAAGAAATGATCGACGTTTGAGATGGTGGATGAGCTAATGACCTTGACCTGATTGCTGCATGTTGTATGTGGTGAAATAACACTGTGTCTCCCAGAAATACATTCTTTTTCTTTGTCAGGTAAAAATTGAAATTAAAATAAATTTTAAAATGACAATAACAACAATGAAAATCTTCACTGTCAGCATTCAGAGCCAGACATACAGATGAAGAGTTTGAGCAGGAAGGAATTGAAGGCAGGGAATTCACTGCTCAGAGCTGGCAGAAGAACTGGATGATGACCAGCTGAGGCCACCACGCATACAGGTCACTGCCGGCAAGTCCCCTGCGCCTTCCTGAGATCTAGGTGGGCTGAGAGGTCAGCCTTGCTTTTTTGCCAAGGTCCTTGGTAAATTATGCTCCTACCACAGCCACAGTGACCTTCAACTCTACAAAGGTGGTAACTAGACACAGGCTATTTAGTATAGGAAAAATAATATTTGGCCTCCAAGCTTCCTCTCTAGTCACAAAGAAAGTGTGTGGCCTGCAAGTTCATTTCCACTGACTAAATCCCACCTCCCAATTGCACAATTTCACATTGGAACAGCTCAAATCTAGAAATCTGATTGTGAAAACTTGCCACTAATCGGGGATTTAGCATCCCACCAGTTTGGAGAAAATTACCCATTTAATGTCCTGGTCTTTTGACTCAAACATGAAGGACCAAAATGTAAGCATGGACATCCAGTATTGAATGATTAGAACTTAATAGGAAATTCATAAGATATCCATATGATAATATTTGGGCCTTTTGAAATGCTTTTTTCTTTGTTATTCATTTATCTTTCTTTCTTATTCTTATTTTCTTTCTCCTAATGCAATAAATCAATCAAGAGAAAATTTTCTATGAAAAATACATGCTTTTATTCTTCAACTTTACTCTTAAAACTTAAAAAGAAGGCAATATGATTCAGGAATTAGGATTCACAATGAGTTCTGCTTTTATGATAAGAAATGATTCTAAAAATAAAGAAATAATAATAATAAACAACCTTAAGTCACCTGAAAGGGTGAATGCTCTGAGTCACTGGAGAGCTCACATTTTAGAATAAAAGGTCAAAAAACTGAATAGGAAGGTTAATCAATCAAGGGCAGTTTCAAAGAGTGGTACAAACCCATGAGATGTGTCAGGAAGACTAATGAATTACATCAAATTAAAGCCTAGGAAGAGCTGACACTTGCAAAAATTATTGAAAATGACAAAAAAATGTGGACTTTTAGAAAATGAACTAAAGGTTTTTAAAAGAAAAAGGGGAAAAGTTGATTCCATTTCTTGAGGCATAAATTCTGTAACTGAAAGCAAAACAAGTTGCTTAGTCACATATGAAGTTTATTCATCCTTTTCTACAACCAGTAATTATTTAGTTACCAAAAAACCACAGTAAGTGTGACATTGCCTGGCCTTGAGTGCCAGCCATGCATCCCCCAAATCAATACCAACTTGGTTACCTCCCTACCTCACTGGTAAATACCTATTAGTTTTGGTTTCTTTCATGGTTATTCTGTAAAATTGCAGAAAATGAAATCCTTTTTACAAAAAGTCTTGATTTGCTAACAATGAACAGTGTATGATCACCAACACGGCATTTCTCGCTTTCACCTTTACCTGAAAAAAATGGTGTTTCCATCCTTCAGAGTAAACTCGACTTCATTCAAGAAGAACTAATTCCAGCTTAGACGAGAAGATAAAAGAAGAATAATTGATTTAAATTTGTTTTTATATTTACCAGATCCTTCCTAGAATGCTAAAAAGATGTACATATTACTTGGAAATTTTAGCTTATCATGAGTGCTCTGTAAATCTCAGCTTTTAGAAGTTAAAAGCCATGTTGCTAATATTTCTCCATGTATGGATTTTTCTACCTGCTTATAGATGTTTAGGAAAACACTTTAATAAGTTGGAACCGCTATTCTTTTTATTCACGTCATTCACATTGATAAGAATTTGCTTTATTATTCTATTAATATTTCATGAAAGTTCATCAGTGACACTAAAGTCCCCATGTGAGTTATCTTAATTATCTATCTAAATCTTATTTTACATGTATTGGGTATATATTTACATATTTCATGCATTTTTGTGTCTGTATAAACGTACCTCAGTGAGACTTAAAATGACAGATTCTTTACAGTCTGTGCAACCTATGAAGACATCTATAATTACAAGAAGTCAATTATTTTTCCAGCTTTGATGGTATCGTGGTCAGTAAACAATAAGACTTAGAATAAGATTTAGAAATTTCACAAGCAGCACAATTTCAGCATCGAAGAGAATGACTTATTATATTCTTCTGATGTTATTTGTGAAATTGCCTCTGTCTCACTAAGAAGTATACGTGAAATACAGAGCTGATTGGTGTAGTGAAATTATGTTTTTATCCTACAAAAGCTCTTATGAAGGACTTGAACAAAACTGTGATAGACTAAAAAAGTAGAGCAATTTTCTCCTCAAACAAGTCCACCTCCACTTAGCTGTATTTTCTGAGACAAATTCTATTAAAATTGACCAGAACAAAATTGTTTTTTGAATCACACAATAGCATGTATGGTATAATTTCAAGTGAAAAGTCTCAGTGCAAGTTCAAAGGAAGGTAAAAATCTCTTACATGGCACTTAAAAATAACCTATTTAAATCAAATGATATTCCTCAAAACTGAAGAGGGGTCTTTGGGGGAACCCTCATCCTGAAAGTGCTTGTCAGCAAACGCTTTATATGAAAAGCCGAATTGTGTTAATTTAATATGAAACATAAGCTCCTGTTGAATGAAAAAAATAGCACAGACACACAAATGGTTGCTGAATAAGCTAAACACCCCCCTGAACAGTCACCCTATTACAACAATTGTAATGTTTATGTTGCCTTTTTTTTTTTAACTTACCCCTTGCATTATTTTTCTGGGCTCTAATCCATGAGTGTAATTTAATTCTTCGTAGATCCAGCAGGGTCTGAGTGCCTGGACCCCATCATGGTGTCCAAGCACAAGGTAGAACATTGCTATTCACTTTGCTGAATAAAATTACATTTTACAGAGCTAAGAAAAATGACTCTGAAAACAAAGGATCGTATAATTTATAGTGTGCTCCATTCCTTTATTGCACAAAATTTCTCTAATTCAGAGGGGTCCAGGGCTCAGTAATCTCTGTCATGTTGAAGTGATGCTTCATTATTTCTTAGGTGTTTTCCTTACATAAATAACCTTACTTTTTCCCTTAATGGGAAAAATCAAACATGTATCTTCCTGTTTGCTGGTGTTTTGAAAATTAATCTGAAATAAAATGTCTTAAAATATACACAAGGTTGGGCAGCACCTGTGGCTCAGTGAATAGGGCTCTGGCCCCATATACCGAGGGTGGCAGGTTCAATCTCATCCCCGGCCAAACTGCAACAAAAAAACAGCCGGGTGTTATGGTGGGCGCATGTAGTCATAGCTACTCGGGAGGCTGAGGCAAGAGAATTGTCTAAGCCCAGGAGTTGGAGGTTGCTGTGAGCTGTGATGCCACAGCACTCTACAGAGGGCCATGGAGTGAGACTGTCTCTAAAAATATATATATATATATTATATATATATATATAATAAGGACTAGAAGAGACACAATTAATATATTTTCATTAAAAGTAGATCTTAGGGCTGAGAATTAGGGTTGGGGTGACTACTAAGTGTACAAAGAAATTTTAGGGGGTTTGGGGGTAACAGAAATGTTCCGTATCTTCACTATGATGGTGCTTATATTTCTCAGAATTCATTTTACAGTAAAAAAGTGTGCATTTTGTTTTATATCAGTTTACATCCATAAAGTTGACTTAAGTAAAAAAGAAAAAAAAACGTAATCCCAGCACTTGGGAGGCCGAGGCAGG
>CAUYON010027619.1:0-14489 GCA_963573935.1 Arctocebus calabarensis
ACGTCTTTGCCACTGTGCATTTGCCTCATGATTAGTAATATTGAACACATTTTCCTACTTTTTTTTTTGAGACAGAGCCTCAAGCTGTCACCCTGGATAGAGTGCTGTGGCATCACAGCTCACAGCAACCTCCAATTCCTGGGCTCAAGCGAGTCTCCTGCCTCCGCCTCCCAAGTCGCTGGGACTACAGGCGCCCGCTACAACGCCCAGCCATTTTTTGGTTGCAGCCGTCATTGTTGTCTGGCGGGCCGGGCTGGATTCGAACCCGCCAGCTCAGGTGTACGTGACTGGCACCTTAGCCCGTTAAGCCACAGGCGCCGAGCCTATTTTTTTTTTTTTTAATCGAGACAGGGTGTTGCTCTGACACCCAGGCTAAGATGGAGTGTGCAGCAACCTCAAACTTCAAACTCCTGGGCTCAGGTGGTTCTTCTGCTTCAGCCTCCCAAGCATCGGGGATGGGACTACAGTTGTGTGCCACCTGTAAATCACACATGCCTGATTTTTCTATTTTTTGTACAGATGGGCTTGCTCAGGCTGGTTTGGGACTCTTGGCCTCAAGCAATCCTCCTGCCTCAGCCTCCCAAAGTGCTAGGATTAGAGATGAGCCACTGGCCTGGCCAAATTCTGTCTTATGTACCAAACCCAAATGTTATAAAAAGTGAACAAAGGAATGTGCTTAGGTATTTTTTTCAAAAGATATCCTATCAACTTTTTATAACCCACACAATAGTGAGTCACAAAACCAATAAGTTATTTTAATCATCTTTCTCTCAAGGATGGTTTCTCTTCTGCTGGTCTGATTCTCAGATTTTCCTTCTTATTTGACAATCTTCCTTTCAGCCAAGACCTACTTTTATAATATTTTGGGATTTATTTTAATGTCTATAATTAACAGGTTGAAGGCAAACACAGTAACCTTAAGACTGTAAGAGCAGAGAACCAAGGCATCTTCCTTGTAGAGATGGTACAGGCAAGGGGCTGACTATGATTGCCCGACTATGATTGCCCCAGGAGAAGGTCCTCGAAACCTCCCAATTCTGAACCTTCAAAATGACAAGTGCACAGGGAGGAATAAAGCAGCATCTTGTCACGCTCACGGGGTGTGCCTGGGGAGTCAAAAAACATGATCGGTGCATCCTACGAGTTTATACTCTGAGCGCAGAGGAAACCAGAGATACACACCCTGTTTGTTTTGAAATAAACAAAATCAGAGGAGATACCAGTCAACATCCTCATTTATAGGTGTATATGTAAGTTTAGTAAAAAGTAAATTAACAGAATTATCTACACATTGGCATCATGGATGATTTTCATGTTGTTCCTTTTGCTTAGTTATTTTTGAGAATAAAGTCTCTATTGCTCAGGCACCTAGGCTGGAATACAGTGGCATGATCATAGCTCACGGCATACTTGAAGTTCTGGCCTCAAGGGATACTCCTGCCTCAACCTCCCCACTAGCTGGGATTATAGGTGCAAGCCATCTCACTTGGTTCTATTTTTGCTCATTTATATTGTCTAAAATTTTTGCCACATTTTTTCTTTAGTTGAAATATGCTCAAGAAGGGCTAGGCGTGGTGGCTCAGGAAAAGGCGGGTTAATTGCCTGAGCTCACAAGTTCAAGACCTACCCTCAGCAAGAGTGAGACCCCCATCTCTAAAAATAGCCAGGCATTGTGGCGGGTGCCTGTAGTCCCAGGAATTTGAGAGGCTGAGGCAAGAGGATCACTTGAGCCCAAGAGTCAGAGGTTGCTGTGAGCTGTAACGGCATGGCACTCTACCCAGGGCAATAGTGAGACTCTGTCTAAAACAAACAACTTTATTTTATTTTTGCAGTTTTTGGCTGGGGTCGGGCTTGAACCCACCACCCCCGGTATATGGGGCCGGCACACTACTCCTTGATCCACAGGCGCTGCCCCCCAAAACTTAAATATGCTCAAGAGAAGTAGACACGAGGCCTGGACACCTGCTCCTCAACCAAGTGATCAGGTGACACTGGGTAAGTCACTTAACCTCTCCACAACCCACACTAACCCATATAAAAAACAAATAGGCCTGGTACTCACACCTGTAATCCCAGCACTCTGGGAGGCCAAGATGAGAGGCTTGTTTGAGCTCAGGAGTTGGAGACCAGCCTGAGCAAGAGTAAGACCCCCCAATGCTTACTAAAACTAAGTGCTGGGCATAGTGGCTCACACCTGTAATCCTAGCACTCTGGGAGGCTGGGGCGGATGGATTGCTTGAGCTCAGGAGATGAAAACAAGCCTAAGGAAAATTGAGACCCTGTCTCTATGAAAAAATAGAAAAACTAGCAGGGCATTGTGGCAGACACTTACAGTCCCAGCTACTCAGGAGGCTGAGGCAGAAGGATCACCTAAGAGTTTGAGGTTGTTGTGCGCTACGATGACGATGCCAGGTCACTCTAGCCAGGGCAACAGAGTGAGACTCTATCTCAAAAAAAAAAAAAAAAAAAAAAAGTGATACCAGTACTGTATTCTTGGAGGATGAAATCATAAATGTCGAGCCATTTGCAGTGCCTGGCAGACAGGAAATGCCAGGTGAGTGCTCATTCTTCTCACTGGCATTTGCTATTATTACAGGAGTAGGTAGAAATGGCTTTCTAATCCCCAGTGCCTAAGAAAATGCCAACAAAATGGCTTGGCCTTGAGTAAGAATCCTGAAGCTCAGGAAGAGATGTTTGAGGCAGGGTAATGACCTGAGAAGGCACAAGACTGAGTTTACAAAGCTCAGCCCCATCAGACTAGCACCAAGTGAAATGAGAACCAAATGCCCCGTCATGGCTGACATGAATGGGAAAATTTTATTTTAAAAACAGCAACTCCTAATTGGCTCCGGGAAAGATAATTCACCACATGGAAACTCCTTTGGCTCTTTTCAGCTACCCACCCACCCCCTTTCTTTTTCCAACAACAACAAAATAAATAAGAGACTCAAAGAAGATTCCTTCTGAATGCGTATCACCATTTATTGTAGTTTGGGTTAGGAATTGAACAGAGGACATTGTCTGTAGAGGGGGCGGGGGAAAGAAAAAGAAAAAAGAATGCTTTTTGTAGACTTAGACTTAATTTCTTTAAAACACTTTATGGTTTCAAATCCTTTTTTACCCCAAGGAGAATTTCAAGAATTCAAGTATGTTGAGTAGGGAGTAGTAATACCAAACGTCTTACGCTTGCGTGGTTGTGTGTGTCTGTGTGTGTCTGTCTGTGCTTCCACAAGCAGACAGACTTCCACATCTCTTGTATGCTCTTTCACTTTGGTAAGGCCAAACCCAAAGGACTCATCATACAAATGACCCTCCTTCAAACTCACACTCAAGGCTGGAGAACTTTATCTACCCTTGTATGATAACTGTCAAGGTTTCAAACTGTCACGTAGCATTAAAAAAAACCAACCCTCATCTTCCCCCCAAAAACCCTACATCATGTAAGTCCTGATATACTTAAACCCTCCTTAGGTGCCTAATAGAGGGATTATAAGGAACGGAGCATCAAGATTCACTTCATTTTGTTTAGAATAAAAAAATTTACAGGGGACATTTCAAAAGAAAAAAAAACTGAAATTCAAATTCTGAAAATATCTTGCCTTTTTTATTAATCATGTCATCTAACACCAATTAAAAAAACAAATATGTGAATATGATATAAAAATACGATCCCAGGATTAACACTTTGTAGCAGGCACAGTTATCTCACAGAATATATGTTTTTGGAGGGCTGGGGAAAGGAGTTTATTTTGTTTTTGCTTCTCTTTAAGAAAATCCACAGCAGTGCAAGTAGGGTCAGGAAGGGAGAAGGGGGAAAAGATTCTTTAGCAGCAAAATGTCCAAAGTTGTCTAATCACAATCAAATCAACGGATATTGGATTAAAAAAAAAAAAAAAAAAAAGATGAAGGGATGCCGCCCAGACCCACTGGCCATCACTAAAGATTTTCTGCTGCAAAAGCCCCAAATTGTGACATGAGAAGGACGTGCTTTATTACATAAGCAACCACAAAACTTGTCCCTCAAGCTTTTGACCATGTCTGTCACTTAAATATATGTACAGGCATCGGGCTCCTCTTCTCAGTGTGTCCTTTCGGCTCTCTAGCGTTTGGTCGCTCTGGGTGGGCTTGGGGGGAGTTGGCCACGTCTGGCCTCCAACATCTGCACGGCAGGCTCACCACTGCTGCCGCCTCTGTCTGCCTCGCGGGCCTTGGCTGAGTCTAGCAGAGGGTGGGCAAAGGGGACGGCTTAATGATCACTGTTCTGTTTCTCTCTCATCCATGCTTGAATTTGTTCTTTCAGTTCTGGCACTGAAAAAAGAAACAGAAAGGGGGATTAATGCCTCAGATGGGAGGGCTGTTCCCGACACATGATGCTTGTGGTTCTGTACAAATGGGAAGAAAAGGCCATTCAGTCCCTCATCAAGCTGAAGACTGCAGAAGAACAAGCTGAAGACTGCAGAAGACAGGGGACATGGAACGGAAGGGAAGGGCAAGGAGCATTTTGTGTCTTTCCTATAAAGAGTGTCATAAACGCGGTAGTTTTCTTTCAGTAAGTTTCCCTCTTTTGATTAATTTCTGATGCATGATTTTAGCTCTGCCTCTGGGTGTTGATACCAGCACTGCAACTCCAGCTTGCCCTCCCCTACCTGGCTCCAGCATGCTCTCTGTCAGCGTCTGTCGGTTGAAGGGGTCCGTGGGGGAGTTCAGCAAGTGGCGCAGGATAATGGAGCGGTCCATGATGGTGCCAGAGGGCAGCCGCACCGGGTCGGTCATCAGGGTGTCCATCAGAGGGTCTGCGGAGGCAAAGCAGAGCCTAAAACTGAAAAAGGAAACAAAACACAGCCCCTCCTACCAGGGAAAAACAAACCCAGAGAAATGGCAATGAAAAAACCCCTGCTAGATCCCCAAGTTTAAAAGGAAATCAGCTTCAGATAAAGGCAGACACATTGCCTTTTGTAGAGGGGGAAGCACTCTTTTGTTGGCTACCCAGGGAGGAGGGGAGAGAAAAAAGACCCTGAGACAGACACTGCAGTGGGCCCCACAGCCTGTGCAGGGAGGACAGTGGGCCCTTTGTCTTAGGACTTCTCGGAATTCTTTGAAAACTGGCATCCTCACTAGCAGAGACAACTCTGCCCTTAAAATCTTCAGGTTTATTAACTGATTTGGAAATCAGGTTAGGGAGGTATTTTTTTTCCTTTTAATTTACAATATGAGCTAAAAATGGGCAAATGTAATTTAAGATAAAGTGCCTCAAAAAAGCAACCAAGGCACACTATTAAAAAGTTAAAAGAACAGGAAATCCTCTTTTAAAGTTATATGTTCCAATTAAATAAAAGAGTTCAGCACAAATGAAAGCAGGGCGGCTTGCCTCTGAACGCGTCTGGAGCGTCGCTGTAGTCGATTTCTGTGCGTGCGTTCTTGGCCACTATCTCCTCCACCTTCTCAGCGAGGAGTTTGAACTTCTCTATCGCTATTGTGGATTTGATCCCTGCCTTACGCATCTTTGAAATAACTTCTTCAAATAATTCCTTGCTGTAGGATCTCTGCAAATACAAAAAGGCAAAATGAGGCATGAATATATTTTAGGTGAAAAAAGCAAGCTGCAGAAAATATCCCACGTGTGATCCATTTGAGGATGTTTTTCCTCTAAAAAAGCCCTAAAATTAAATATAATTACATATTATATATATATATATATTCTAGTTTTTATGCATTTATAGCCATTATGAAAGTATGTACTTTTTGTTCATATAAATGCATAAAGATGGGAATAAGATGTACCAAAGTATACCAGGGCATTACTTCGGGAGGAGGGGCTGCAGGATTTAGGCAAATGGCTTTTTTTTTTTTTGAGACAGAGACTCACTATATTGACCTCCTTAGAATGTGGTGGCGTCACAGCTCACAGCAACCCCAAATTCTTGGGCTTAAGTGATTCTCTTGCCTCAGCCTCCTGAGTAGCTGGGATTACAGGCGTCTGCCACAATGCTTGTTTTTTTGTTGTAGTTGTTATTGTTTAGCAGGCCTAGGCTGGGCTGGAACTTGCCAGCCCCAATGTATGTAGCCAACACCCTAACCACTGAGCTATGGGCACCGAGCCCAGGCAAATGGTTTTTTTGAATTTTTACACCTAGTTCTCATTTCTTTTAAAATTTAAACGTAAAACAGAAAAGGAAATCTGGTCTATTCCAGTCCTTGCAGGGCACTGTGCCCTAGCAGCCTACAAGAGGAGGTGGAAAATTCAGCTCTCTTCCATAGAGGTAAACATGGTAAAAACAAGCCAATATTGTTCATACTCAAAAGGGCTTTCTCCTATTCACTGTCAGTCCTTCCTTCAGATTGCTTAGCTCAGTAAGATCAAATGTCAGAGACTCCACTGACATTAGAACACCCCATAAGCCCGTGAATGAGCCTAAGGCAGACATGATTTAAGTGCTGGACCTGAGGACAGGAGGGTTAAAGGACCCAGACAAATCTGGACTTGACTCCTGGCTCTATCACCTACCGTGTAGTCTTAGCAAACTCCAAATTTTCCTGAGCCCTCACTTCTATGGATAGGAAATGGGCACAGTAGTGCCTGCCTCACAGACGCATAACTCATACCCTCACTGCTACAAAACATCCGTGTGCATCATATTTGACATTTATGGCAAAAGCACTGTGCACTTGTTGATGTAGAGACAGTGATACAGTGTAGAGGAGTGGAATGACTGAGAGTCTGTGACAGGTCCCTATCTCTAATCAAATTCAGTTACATCAGAGTACTTAGTCCCTGAGTAAGACATACCACACCGTTCAACAGGCAAATGTTTCAGGCTTTGTTATGACTCCACCCCTAAAATACAGAGAGGAGGGGGTCGGTTTTCTCTCCTTCTCTCAGAGGACTCAAGTCTGTAGGAATCAGCAAGGGCGGCAAAGGCCAAGGCTGGATGCCAGCTGATCTGCTGCAGCTGGCCTGCATTGACCAGGACTCCACAGCATGCCCTCCCCCCAGGGCCACTGCCCCCGGTGCAAGCAGCAGCAGGGCTCGCACTGGCCACTTCTGTGGGGGCAGAGCACCTGCTTCTCCAGCAGCACCTGGCCTGGCTTTGGGAGCAACTTCACCAGGGGACCTGGGTGTACACTACTGCTCTCCTTTGGAGCTTTTGCTGTGAATGGCGTGAACTGCCATTTCTATTGACACCGATATCTCTGGTATGAATTCATGTCAATGTTTGTACTCTTTTAGAGCACTGGATTGAAACTCCCCAATCTTTCCTTTTGTCTTTCTCAACTTTAGTTTCTATAATAAGTAAGTGTACGTGCTGGATTTACAGACCCGCACCCCTCATCAATCACGTGGTGAGAAGAGGGAGGGAAGGGTGAGGTTGAAGCTCATGGCTGGGCTCAAAACAGCCCGAAAGGCCATCTCAGAGCACTTCATAGCAAAATCACTATATTAATTCTAATTGTTATGAGCCAGGGAAGGCAGAGGACAACTGGCCGAAAAATTACAGTAAAATGTTGGAAGGGCCCAGGGAATCGTTAAAGGTTGGGATGGATGCTGCTACAGACGCTATGGAGAAACTTTTGCCATAAACTTCTCTTTGTACCAAGCAGGTCTTTCTTAGCCTGTTTATTATTTTCATGAAACACCAGCCATTCTATTTCTCAAAAGATCATGTGTTTTTAAACAACTAACTTATGCTTGCTTATGAGTCAACATCTAAGACATATCAGTGCAGTGAGCAGTATCAGGTATTAGGCCTGGGACAGTGGCTCCTGCCTGTAATCTCAGCAATTTGGGAGGCCAAGATGGAAGGACTGCTTGAGGCCACGCTGAGAAACACAGTGAGAACTCATTAAAAACAAAAACAAAACCAAATCCCACAAACCCCAGAAAAATTAGCTGGGGACGGTGGTGTGCACCTGTAGCCCCTGCTATTGTGGAAACTGAGGCAGGAGGATCACTTGAGCCCAGGAGTTTGAGGTGACAGTGAGCTATGATGATGCCACTGCACTCTAGCCTGGGAAGCAGTGCAAACCTGTCTCCACCAAAGAAGAAAAAGAATACTTATCGTAAGGAATATGGCATTCAGTTGCAGACAGCAGTGACATCAATAAATCAACCTAACACATATTAGCTGTTTCTCTAAGTTTTGTGTGAAAGGCACCAGAGATGTAACATAGATGTTATTCCTGACCTCTAGGATCTTACAGAGTGGTTACGGAATTAAACATGAAAATACCTTCTAATAATATATCAGATGATATCCAGTATTATTTGATACAATCTAGCATCCAGAATATATAAAGAAGGTCTTTCAAATTAACAACAAAACTATAAATAACACTATGAAAAAATGGGCAAAGGATTTGAATAAACATTTCCTAAGAAAATATCCAAATGACCAGTAAACATATAAAAAATGCTCAGCGAAACTTGTTATTAGGGAAATGAAAATCAAAACCACTATGAAAGGCCAGGTACAGTGGCTCCGGCCTGCGGTCCTAATACTTTGCTGATTCCACGGTGGGTGGATCGCTTGAACTCAGGAGTTTGAGAACAGTCTAAGTAAGAGTGAGACCCCCATCTCTACTAAAAATAGAAAAAACTAGCTGGGTGTTATGACAGGCACCTGTAGTCCCAGCTACTCTGGAGGCTGGGGCAGGAGGATGGCTAGAGTCCATGAGTTTGAGGTTATTGTGAGCTGTGACACCAGGGCACGCTAGGGCAAAAGAGTGAGACTCTGCCTCAACCTCTCCCCCCAACAAACACAAAAAACCACCATGAAATACCACTTCACACACCCCTAGGATGACTATTTAAGAAACAAACAAACAAACTAACTAAAAATGAACAAGTGTTGGTGAGGATGTGAAGAAATCAGAATACGGTATACTGTGGGTGGGAAGGTCAAAGGGTGCAGCAGCTGGAGGAAACAGTCTGGCCGTCCCTCAAGAAGTTAAACCTGGAATTACTATATGAGCCAGCCATTCTGCTCCTAAGCATGCACCCAAAAGAACTGAAAACAGGTGTTGAAACAAATACTTTCACAAGAAGGTTCACAGCAGCACCAGGCACAGTAGCCAAAAGACAAAAATAACACATGCCATGGGGATGGATGAATGGATAAATTGTAGTATATCTATATAATGAAATATTACTTATAAAACTGCTTTATGAACAAGGGTTTTCCCTTTGGGGTGATAAAAAGATTTTGGAACTAGATAGACACAGTAGTTGCACAACACTGTGAATTATACACTATAAAATGATTAATTTCATGTTTTGTGAATTAGAATTTTATCTCAATAAAAAAAAAAAAATTAAACAGGGTTGTGCCTGTGGCTCAATGGGTAGGGCGCCAGCCCCACATACTGAGGGTGGCGGGTCTGAACCCAACCCTGGCCAAACTGTAACAAAAAAACTGTTGTGGCGGGCGCCTACTGGGGAGGCTGAGGCAAGAGAATCGCCTAAGCCCAAGAGTTGGAGGTTGCTGTGAGCTGTGATGCCATTGCACTCTACGGAGGGTGATAAAGTGAGACTCTGTTTCAAAAAAAAAGAAAATTACGCACTAAATTTGTGAGACACAGATTCAATATTATGGTAGGTTATGTGTAGAGAAAGGAGAAATTTAACTTAGGAAAAAGACTGCAGGAGAAATGTCCCTTAAGATGGGCTCTCTTTAGTTTTCTAGATAGAGAATGGAGTTAACAGACCACACTGGACCTGGCACCTCCCCATAAAAGCACAGGCCATCAGCACCACCTGAGTCACTCCAATCCCTCATCCTGGGTTCTCAACTCTGCTTTCCAGTCCTCTGCAATGGGGGGCCCTTCCCTCAGTTTCTGAGTGTCGAGTCAGTGGCTCTTTTCCTGGCATTTTGGGGTCAACTTTCTGGACACCTGTCCTGGCATACAGGGAGAGAAGCCTCAGTTTTTTCCTTGCAAACTTGTCTTCTTGCAAACCTTTTCCTTCCTTTGTCTTGCCAGGAAAATCAGACACACCAAATCAATCTAAAACAAACTCAGATCCTGCTTCTCAAGGAGAAAATAAAGCCCTACTACCTCTCCGTGGTGCTTTCTAGCTATCCGTCTTGTCACCCTCTGGCAAACCCTCTCTAATACAACCACGCAGGCAGGCCTCAATCAGCTCCCAGGCAGCAGGAACAGGAAACGCCCAATGATCAGCACACACCCCACACTGTGAAGGGAAGCAAAAGCCCACGTAGAACCGCTTTCCTCTGCACATGTCATAGGCACGTGTGGGTCTGCCTCACGAGTCTGGAGGAACAGGGCTATTCAGATGTTCAAGGAGATCCGTGTGCCACTGAGCAGGAATCGCTGTAAATGACTCAAGCCAGGTGCCACCATGGGCCGCCACCAAAATCCACAGGCATTACCAGGCAGCAGAAATGTTCTGTTAGTCACCAAGCAAAGGCAGCTTGAAGCATTCCTTTGTCATCGGCTCAGTGTTCACTGTCTCACTGTGTGTGCTGTGCTCATCCACGCTGCAGACTTTATTTGGGTTACGTCAACCCCTTGTGGCAGCCACAGTGAAAGAGGCTGAACAATGCCCACGGCTCTCACAGTGAAGATGGATGCACCCTGGGGACTTGCACATCCTGTCACCGGCTGTAGGACTCCACCTTGACGCAGGCACGGGGGTGCATCTGCTCGCCTTCTCTCACTACAGATCACCATTTATCTTCCATTTCTAAGTATGTGCCGCATCATATAGTCGTAGGCTAGAAAAACAGCCTATATTTTATTTATTTATTGGTAGAAACAGAGTCTCACTTTATCCCCCTCGGTAGAGTGCCGTGGCATCGCAGCTCGCAACCACCTCCAACTCCTGGGCTTAGGCGATTCTCTTGCCTCAGCCTCCCGAGTAGCTGGGACCACAGGCGCCCGCCACAATGCCCGGCTATTTTTTTGTTTTGCAATTCAGCCGGGTTTGAACCTGCCACCTTTAGTATATGGGGCCGGCGCCCTACTTGCTGAGCCACAGGTGCTGCCCAACAGCCTATATTTTAACATCACCCCCAAGTAACTACAATTTCCTAACCAACTCATTAACCACTACCTTTTTTTTTTTTTTTTGAGACAGAGCCTCAAGCTGTCACCCTGGGTAGAGTGCTGTGGCATCACAGCCCACAGCAACCTCCAATTCCTTGGGCTCAAGCGAGTCTCTTGCCTCCGCCTCCCAAGTAGCTGGGACTACAGGCGCCCGCCACAACGCCCGGCTATTTTTTGTTACAGCTGTCATTGTTGCTTGGCAGGCTGGGACTGGATTCAAACCTGCCAGCTCGGGGGTATGTGGCTGGCGCCTTAGCTGCCTGAGCCACATTTACCACTACTTTTTATGGAAAAGTGCTTTAGTCACGTGTGGCTCTGAGAAATGCATCCTTGTGAGAGTTCTTCGCTATGTGCACATGATGGAGTGCACTCACTCAGCCTGGACAGTGAGGCCGATGACACGCCCTGTCTGCATGGGCCGGCCTGTTGCTCCCATGCTTCTGTAATGAACACCCACAGGCAACCTAACACAACAGTATGTGATACTAAAACCCACCTAAACATAAAAAGGCCACAGTAAAAATACAGTGTCATAAATTTATGGGACTACTATTGTATATGAGGTCTGGCACATGACTATTTTTTCCCCCTTTGCAGGCACTTTGTTACAACCACTTCCCTTGTACATAAAAGTTTAGTTCGAAGTTGTCATTAAAAAAAGTACCTATAATTCTATTTTAACATTGTTCCTTTGAATGAGATTTGGGTATATTACTTTCTAGAATACTTGTTAGTAATTAACCTCAGATATGAATAATATTTGGGTAAGCATTGTGAACAAAGATGGGGACGCAGAAACAAGTATGGCACTTTCTGGGCATTTTAAGTGGACATCAGAGGAGTTGAAAATATGGGCTCAGGGCCAGACTGCCAGGACATAAAACCTGCCTCTATCTCAACCCAAATCTCAGACCTTGTATAGCTATTTATCTTGTTTCAGGTTCCTCATTTCAAAACAAGGAATTTATTAGAATCTGTATCATAAAATTTGGGGAGGAATAAATGAATGAAAATATGAAAAGTGGTTGAAAATGGTATCCAGTTAGTACACACTGGCTATCACGAAGTCCAAGGTAGAAGGGGAAGCCCTTTCTGAGATTACTAGAAAGTCAGCCAGGAGACTGGGGAGAGGCAGCGGGACTGAATTGGCTGCTGTGGAAATGAGCACATGAAACAAATCTGCTCACAGGGGACCTGAAGAATAAAGGAGAGGGAAGAATGTAAAGATGACAAGGTTTTTTTTTTTTTTTTTGTAGAGACAGTCTCACTCCATTGCCCTCGGTAGAGTGCTGTGGAGTCACAGCTCACAGCAACCTCCAGCTCTTGGGCTCAAGCAATTCTCTTGCCTCAGCCTCCTAAGCAGCTGGGACTACAGGCGCCCGCCACAATGCCCGGCTAATTTTTGATGCAGTTCGGCCGGGGCCGGGTTTGAACCCGCAGCCTTCAGTATGTGGGGTCGGTGCCCTAATCACTGAGCCACAGGCGCCGCCCGATGACAAGGTTTTAAGCCTGGAAGACCACAAAAATAACAGCACCAAAGCAGGAGACTCAGGAAGAAAATCTGGATTCCCTGAGAAAACTGGGTTCTTTGGGGAAAGTAATGGATTTGTCAAAGAAGGCCCTTTAGCAAAATGGGGTAAAAACTTAACTGAGAATGATGAAGAAACTAATCTGCTCTTATCACTCAAAGGAAAACAACCAATTCATTTTTCTTTATCCCAGACCACTTCCCCTGCCATTATTGTGGTCATTATTTCCAATTACATATTAAAAAATTCTCAAATTATAATTTGAAAAGTATCATTGTCTTCCTTCATTTCATTCACGTGAGGAAACTCCAGGATGGATGGAGTTTGCAGTTCATCTGCCTGTAAATCCACGGAGAGGCAACTCGAATGGCCCAGTTCAGCATCCTGAACCCCAGACTCCCTCTGAAAGGGCTCGGTTCCCGTGGCACTGACCTGGTCATCAGCAATGGCTTTGGCGAACCGAGCACAGTCCAGCTGCAAGTAAATATCTGTCAGTTGGTCCAACAACTTCTTTGGTTCAAAGCCGTATTTCTCAGGGTTTTCAACTTTCAAGTCACGGCACTTGGGGCCACAGAGTTGCTGAAGATTAAAGTTCAGCATTGCAGCCAATCTGGGTCCAAGTTCCTAGGAAATCACAGGATAATAGGACAATTCATGCTTTTGAGGCAAGCGAAAAGAAGCAAAAACTCCCATTTCAGGGACGGAATGGGAACTGGATGGATTAATCGTTCAAGAGACCCTTATATGCTTGGCATATTGTATGTTGACAAAAGACAACACTGTATTCAAACTCTGTTTTACTTACCATTTCTGATCTGAGAATTCTAATATATTTTAAAAAATATTTTTCTCATTAATTCTAATACTTAAAGGAGTGTTGGAGATTGATAGAATATGTGTGTGTGTGTGTGTTTTTTTTTTTTTAACAGTTTTTGGCTGGGGCGGGGTTTGAACCCACCACCTCCGGCATATGGGGCTGGTGCCCTACTCCTTTGAGCCCCAGAAGCCGCCAGAATATGTGTTTATAAATACCAACATAAAGCCAACCTTTTCTTTAAATTTATTCTTTTAATTCACGGATAAAACATGTATAAGAGTGAAGCACTCAGATTCTACCATCGTCTGAGTCACAAAACTTCTCAAGTCTGCCTCTCCAGTCATTGTGTCATGCACTGTTCTTCCATAAATGTCCAAAGTCCTGACATACAGTGTGTGCCACTCTTACTTATTTATCAGATATAGAGTAAAGAAATGCAAAAAGAGATAAAATTTATGTCTTGAATAGTCAAAAATCTAGCTGGTGAGACAATGTAAACTTAAATGAAACCCACAGAAAATAATGATAAAGGCTTGGCACCTGTGGCTCAACGGGCTAAGGCGCCAGCCACATACACCTGAGCTGATAGGTTCGAATCCAGCCTGGGCCTGCCAAACAACAATGACGGCTGCAACCAAAAAATGGCCAGGCTTTGTGGCAGGGGCCTGTAGTACCAGCTACTTGGGAGGCAGAGGCAGGAGACTCACTTGAGCCCAGGAATTGGAGGTTGCTGTGAGCTCTGATGCCACAGCACTCTATCCAGCGTGACAGCTTGAGGCTCTGTCTCAAAAAAAAAAAAGGAAAAGAAAAGAATGATAGGCTTGGCGCCTGTGGCTCAACGGGCTAAGGCGCCAGCCACGTACACCTGAGCTGGCGGGCTCGAATCCAGCCCCAGGACCCGCCAAACAACAATGACGGCTGCAACCAAAAAAAAAAAAAAAAAAAATGGCCGGGTGTTGTGGCGGGCGCCTGTAGTCCCAGCTACTTGGGAGGCAGAGGCAAGAGACTCGCTTGAGCCCAGGAATTGGAGGTTGCTATGAGCTGTGATGCCATGGCACTCTATCCAGGGTGACAGCTTGAGG
>CAUYON010027620.1:0-29802 GCA_963573935.1 Arctocebus calabarensis
TTGTAGAGACAGAGTCTCACTTTATCGCCCTGGGTAGAGAGCCGTGGCGTCACACTGCTCACAGCAACCTCCAGCTCTTGGGCTTAAGCGATTCTCTTGCCTCAGCCTCCCGAGTAGCTGGGACTACAGGCGCCCGCCACAGCACCCGGCTATTTTTTTGTTTTGCAGTTCGGCCGAGGCTGGGCTTGAACCCGCCACCTTCGGTATATGGGGCCGGCACCCTACTCGCTGAGCCACAGGAGCCGCCCTCAGTGTGAGTTTTTTAAAGATAACAAATATAACCACATTACCATTATCACACCTAAAAATTAAGAATAATTTATAGATTAGAAGTTATAGGGACTATAGAACGGTCGCTTACTGGTTGCAGAGTTTCCGCTGATGATGAAAAAGTTTTACAAGTAGCAGTGATAGTTGCACACATTATTCACATAATAATACCACCGACTTGCCCATGTTAAAAATGGCTATTTTTTATACATATTTACCATAATTAAATCATTTTGTAAAAAATGTAAGAGACGAAGGCAGTGGAAAAGAAGAATATTTTATTTTTTGCTATCATCGGCTCCCAAGAAATCTGACAATTATGTTTTATTAAAGGAGAAGAAGAAATGTGATCAGTTTATTTTCCTTTGACTTTGTCAGAACATGGAAAGCATAATCTGTTCAAATCTATGGATGCTAAAGGGCTACATACCGGGTGACGTTTCACGTCTGTACAGACTTGGCATGTACATACAATGCTTAATTGGATCTAGTGATGATTCTACACTGTATCTAAATGGATTATACAGAGATTTGCTTTTCGGTCTCCAGGTCTGATAGACGTCTGGATCATCCTTCTGGAGCAGCTAACAGCAGCTGTGTCTAATTGTCCACGGCAGCACCAACCACCGACCTTAGATTTACTTTTTGAGCTGTTGAGAGATGTTACCAAAACACCTGGTAAATAGTTCTATGTATGTTTTGAGGGGGAGGAGGGGACATTTTAAAACATACAGCTTTTTTCAGGAAGGTATTTCTGTAGGTATCTACCTGTTTGCATTGTTTCCTAGACTTAGCACAAAGCTTCACATATAAAAGATGCTAAATAAATATTTATTGAATGGCTGTGATGAAATAACGTTTAAGATATGCCCCATGTGGTGTTTACATTTCTTCCCAGAAGTTCATTTACAAAAATGGTGGCCAGTAAGTTGGAGGTGTAGGAGCTCACCTTAACTGAGCCAAGGCTGTGGTATCGGTATACCCAGAGCCAGTTAGCTGTGTCCTGTTCCATAATCACACCTTTCCTTTGTGGCAGGATCCTCTTGGCCCCAGGGCTGTAGGGTGAGCTCACCAGGTCTACCACTGACATAAAGAAGCTATTTGTATAGTTAATGCAGTATCAAGAGAGCAAAGCCTTGGCCATGTAAAGGTTACAGGTGATTAGATTTGGAAACAGCTATTTAGGACTCACCTGGTACAGCCCCCTAACAGTGTAAGAAAAGAATGACTCAAAAAAAAAAAAAAAAAAAAAAGAATGACCCATAGAAACTTTCTCATTATAAATTAATGAAGTTTAGTATACACATTCATTCATCTCAATTTCCCCATGATCAAAGAAGCATTTTACAGAAATTTAAGTTTTTTACTAACAGAATCAGAACCCTAAATGAAACTACTAATGAATTCTATAGTAAAAAGAAGTTAAAATGAAGACTTGGTAACTGATACCTTTTCAAAACCTATACCAAAGTCTGTGTTGGAATTTTTTAAAAACAATATACCTTAGCTACTCTCACATGTTAAAAACCTTTCATCAAATGATAAACAGGTGTTTTACATAATTAATTAGAATTAATTGGAATTAATTAGAATTAATTCCCTGTTTTACTGGGCAGCACCGTTTTCTGCTTTCACGTCGATTGCCACTAAGTGTGTGTCAAAAGCAGTTACTCCAATACACCTAGGAATCTGTCATCTCAAGCAATTAACTGTAATACAGACAAAAATGCAGACATAAGGTATTTGCTGAAACATCTTCAAGACCCAAAAAAAGACAAACACTCTTAATAGAAAGCAGTTAAGCAAATTATGATTAAAAAATTTAAATATTCTACAGGTATTAAAATTAACATTTGTGAAAAATAGTTAATGTCATGAATAACTATAAAAAATGCCACTACAGACCATGCAGTCCCCAATCGACGGTAAATTCTTTTCCTTACACTTTCTCAGAAGAAAAGAGCTTCAGAAGAGATGGACAGTGCCCAGCAATGGCTGGTGCTCTCCAGTGATTATATTACAGTTTCAACTCTGACTCTTTTCTTTATCAGGACCAGGGTTCGGTATCTATGCAGTTGTTCACCTTCTCCTTCCTTTGATGACCGTTTGGCTCCGTCGTAGTCATAAAGACCATTCCTACTGGGACGTGGCCTCTGCTAATTTCAAGCATGCCATCGGTCTGTCCTGTGAGCTGGTGGTCGAGCACATCCAGAGCTTTCTGCACTCAGGTATCTACCATGCTGGAGCAGTTCATTTTGGCTATTTCTTTAGTAGGCAATATTGTTACCTAAAAGGGCCTAGTAAAAACCTAATGCAAATACTGACCCATGATTTTTGTCCTGGAAATAATTAAAACAGAATTACATGGTCAGTGACAGCCTTCTAAGTAGATTATCAAAGAGAAAACAGGTACCCATGTATTCTGTACAAAATTATCAAACCAAATATTCACAATGCATGTGTGGTTGAAAATAAAATACCTACTAAGAGATCTAAGATATCTGTGTGTTAAGAGAAGGGAAACAAATTCAAATATGTAATAAATGAAAAAAGAAGAATTATCCCTGTAGCCTGGGGGTGGGGTGGGATTGTATCTTGGAGTCCTGCTTCAGCTGGGAGACTAAAGGGAAGGGGTAGGATTTTAGAAAATGATGTGATTATGAGCAAAAAGTAACCTGACAGGCTTAGGTTGAAGAGAAGTTTCTTAATATCTGTGGCATTTTGAAAAAAGACGTGAATATGTAGGGTGGCTTGTATGTTGAAGTCAGTGGGAGAGGGAACTAGAAATAGGGAGAATGAGTCGGCTGGGATACCAGGGAGCCATATGCATGAAGTTCTAAAGTCTGGACACAGAAGAAACATTATTACTGTCCACAGAGCTTGTAAATAGAAGAAAGGCACTTGGAAGTAAGAGGGGATAGGGGTCCTTGCTGGAGAAACTGAGGAAGACGTTGCCCCCCCCCAAGGAAGAGTCACAAAGCTCTATGTCTCTACTAAGTTTAACGAGGACAATTTGCCCTACATGAAAAGAACACTAATTACAAAAGAAAACAAATGGGTTTTCCACACGTAGGTGGTAACAGATGACAGTATCTGTAGGGGTCCATCTCTTGACCATGGCGTTGCTTTACACAGTGTGGAACTCTGGGGGATCCTACTGTGAAAAATGCTTCTGTGGGATTACAAGGACCTTGACAAAAAACATGTAGATGTATTCCTTGCATTGAGCAAATAGAAGGTGATTTTTTTTTTTAAGTGTTCTTTACTTTAGTCTGGAGCTATTGTACCCACTGAAGCCAGGATGACAAGGTTCAACAAGGGGTAGGACTAGAGAATTTTTGTTTTCCAAGAGCATTCTATTCAATTTACCTCAGTATTATTAGTAAGGAAAGTACATTTTACTTATGCATTCAAATTTTTTTTAATGTTTACCAACTAGTATTTAGGCTATCTTTAATTATATGTTCTATCTATTACACACTTGATTTTGAAAAAATGTTTGTCAACACAAAGAAGTAAGTCATATAGTTCATCTTGATTTATCTAGTAATGCATGAAACAAGTTAAAATTGGATACAATTTCTTTTTAAAGTTTTGCTGTATGTTTTTTGTTATGGCCATGTTTTTCATTAGCCTATTTTTCTTTCTTAGAACATTGTATCTTTTCATCACTTGGATTCTTCTTTTGCTGCAGTTGGCCATTTCAGTCCACCCCTGTACACTGAACTTGAGCCATCCCTTGATTATTTCTTTTTCTTGCAGACATCAGGTACGAGAGCATGATCAACACCATGCTGAAGGACCTTTTTGAGTTACTGGTAGCGTGTGTGGCCAAGCCTACGGAAACCATCTCCAGAGTGGGCTGCTCCTGTATTAGGTGAGAAAAATGTTTCCTGACAAAGTTGAATTTTTATTACAAAACCCAAAGAAATTAAAATCTTTGAGTAGCAATCCACTTTTTTAGATAGCTTTTTATAATTAAAAATGACTACGTGCCCTTAATTCTTTATCCCAGTGCTCAGGAAGCAAATCTTTATTGTGTAAGGCATTACACAGAGTCTGGTTCAGAGAAAGTGATATAAACTTAAGTCCCCACCCTCGAGGAGCTGAGAGCCTATTTAAATGATGTAACAGAGAGGGTCGTGTGAAAATGGTAACAGTGAAGAGTAAGTAATAAATGCCAGACAGACAGGAAGCTGCCTGCAAGAGCTTCGTCACAGCCGTGTCCCTTGGCCAGACCCTCTAAGGTGGGCACTGGATAGGTGGGGACTTTCCAAGCCAGAGAACAAGATGAACAACTGCATGGAGATAAGAATTATAAGTGACAATAAAAGGGTTTGAGATTCGGGTTTTTTTTGTTGATTATCTGTGGAGGAGTGGTGGAAAATGTGGCTAGAGTGGAATATGTACATGTTTACAAAAGTTTTTGAGATACATAAAAAACAAGAAATGTAAAATCCTTGCAGACAGAAACAAATGAAGCCCTCCCAGCAATATCAACAAGCCCAGCAAGCTGAAACTTGTACAAGTGAATCAGAAAGGTCACTATTGACTGTTTCTTGGAAGTAAAATAATGGACCATAACACAGTCTGTCTTGAAACTTTCATAGTGACCTACATAATCAGTACAGAAGACATGAAGTCTTGCATTCAAGTCTAAGTCTAATCATTGGCCTTTTTATAGTGGGAGTCCATTGATTTTTCTAGTACAATGGGTTAGGAAGTAGTATGTTGACAATGGAAAATCAGCTGGGTGAAAGGTGAAGTGAAAACAGACGGGGACTTACAGGGAACTGCAGAATGAATCTAAGCATGAGTCCGGAAGGGCCTAAATTTTGTGGCGACAAAGTGTCTGGATTCCAGACCTCTTTCTTGTTTCTTTGGGCAGGTACGTCCTGGTGACAGCGGGCCCGGTGTTCACAGAGGAAATGTGGAGACTTGCCTGCTGCGCCCTGCAGGACGCGTTCTCCGCCACGCTCAAGCCGGTGAAGGTAAAGCACTGGCAGGAGAGAGCTGAGCGTTTCCAAGCCTCCTTAGCTCCCCGATGCCTTGTCAGCCTGGGCAGCTGGGCTCTGCCTGTCTCCTCAGAGCAGAGAAGTTTCTGGGGCAGTATTTCTGTCCCAGGCACAGTAACAATGTCAGATCCCAGACCGGGCCTGGTGCCAGGAAGCAGGGCATCCAGTGAGCACCTGCCGTTCCTCCCTAGGACCTGCTGGGCTGCTTCCACAGTGGTGCGGAGAGCTTCAGCGGGGAAGGCTGCCAGGTGCGGGTGGCTGCCCCCTCCTCCTCCCCCAGCGCTGAGGCTGAGTACTGGCGCATCCGAGCCATGGCCCAGCAGGTAAGGGCTGGGGCTTGGGGTCTCAGGGATTCTAGCAACTTGAACAAAATACATGTTGGAAGTCCTTCTGGAAGGTCTTGTATCCTCAACCTGCCTTGCATTTCCCTAGGGACATAGGAGTCTTGGGAACCATTTTTTACCATGTTGGACTTGAACCCAATCAACCCTGTTTTCTTTTCCCACCATCTCTTACTTATTGCGTCTTTAGTGCTGAGATCAAATAGAATGTGTCCTTTCTGCAGCCTTGCCACTGTCCTGTACCCATAACTTCCTTCAACTATTTCTAAATATTTGCTTAAATATTGTTACTGCTAGACTATGAGTGCCTGATGACAGCAAAGTCATTTCACTTGTTTCTTACATCTCCCATCCCGAACACAGAATTTCACATTTAAAAGTCAGTTGTGAACTCCTGAGGAGCACAGAACGTGTTCTGTAGGTTGACCTTGGTATTCCTAGAGCAAAGCATAGAGAAGATTATTAGCATGTGAGTCACTGAACACCTCGTAGTATTAGCACAAGCTATTGATATGCCCCTAAGTGGCATGGCAGTGTGCCCGTAGGAAACCCAGTATATCTAAGTGTTATCCCTCCATTCACAAATATGCATAACAATGCTATTCATAGTAGTGAAAAAGCAAAAATGGACAAAATTCCCATTATCAACCGGCTAAGCACTCCATCATGTCATAGCAACAGACCTGTTGAACCGCTTGTTGCTATGTCTCTCTTGATATCCAGAAAATAGTCTGCATGTATGGGTACATGTTTACAATATTAAACAGGTTTTACAAATGGGTATGAACTGTCAGATTTGCATTTTGAAGAAATAAAATGCATTGGAGGTTCTACTCAAAAGGCTCCTTTTCTCTACAAGATCTGCCTGAATGGTTAATAAATTTTTCTTTTAGCACAATGATCATCTAGGGTTCCCTAATGACCCATGTCAGGAGCTCAGTCCCTTTTATGCTGTCAATTGAGAAGTTTCCTGGGTAGGCCTGGTATCTGTAGCGATTCCCTTAGGTAGAGGTCAAGAACTTTTTACTGCCAGTTTGTCGCATCATCTGCTAGACGTTAGAATGGAAGAGCTGCTTGCTCTAAGGTTGTGAGAAAGACCCACTGGCAATAGCATGGCAGTTGTGACTGCTACAGCAGAGGAACCAAGTGAGTGATCTTCCGAAGGGACAGCTTCTCTAAATAAGAAGCTGTTACACCCGGCTAGATAAAGTAGTCTTTTCAACCGTGTCTAACCGTACAGTGAGAGTGAAAATGTCAGTGGAATTCCTCTTCTGAAGTAGATCATTAATGGAGAAGAACAGTAGAGGACTGTTCAGTGATCTTTAGCTTCTGGATATTTCTGTCTGTCTTCCTCAGTCTGAAACCTTTCTCCTATATTCACTCTTAAAATAACCATATTCAATAATCTGACAGGTCTTAGAAGTTGGGCACTAGGCTCGGCGCCTGTGGCTCAACGGGCTAAGGCGCCAGCCACGAACAACTGAGCTGGCGGATTCGAATCCAGCCCCAGGGCCCGCCAAACAATGACGGCTGCAACCAAAACATGGCCGGGCGTTGTGGTGGGCGCCTGTAGTCCCAGCTACTTGGGAGGCAGAGGCAGGAGACTCGCTTGAGCCCAGGAATTGGAGGTTGCTGTGAGCTATGACGCCACAGCACTCTATCCGGGGTGACAGCTTGAGGCTCTGTCTCAAAAAAAAAAAAGGAAGTTGGGAACTAAAGTGTATCTTTAAAAATATTCTGATCTTCCCGAAGTAAAGGGCTTTCAAGTCATGTAAAGTGAAATCATTTGGATCAGAGATCTAATAAGGGGTTACTGTTTTCTTAGTCATATCTGCCATTGGCTGGGAAAGTCACATGGCCATATCAGTAGTCCTGACAAGAGAAGTCCTGATTAATTTCTTATTCCTTTGTGGGATATAATAGGATACTAAACAGACTCAAAATCAGAGATGACCTTTTACAAACATAGCCCCTCTTTATATATTCTTAGTTAATATTCAATGTCTGTACTGGCTATCTGAAGTATAATGAATGTTGCATAGTAGAACAAACAGCATTATTAGTGTCAGTAGCTAACATTTGTTGAGTATTTATTCTTTTATTCTAATGCTTTGCCTTCATAATACACCTAAAACAATTCATTTAATTCTCACAATAAACATGCCAGGTAGAAAACCATTACCATCTCAATTTTATGGCCAGAGAAATGAGTAGAGAAAATAGACAGCTCGCCCCAGGCCATCCAGCTCATCCCTGCTGGAGCCAGGTTGGGGCAGGTGGAGATCTGACCTGAACCTTTGTACACCTGTGCAGGTGTTCATGTTGGACAGTCAGTGCTCCCCAAAGACTCCAAACAACTTCGATCACGCGCAGTCCTGTCAGCTCATTATAGAGCTGCCTCCTGATGAGAAACCAAACGGACATACCAAGAAAAGGTGAGTAAGACACTTAAGAATAAGAAAGTTGATTTATTCCTAGGTCTTGCTCCTTGTCATCACAGTTTGGCCAAGAATACTGAAAACAGTATTTTTTCATTTGGTAAAGGTTTTCAGAAAGGCTGTTAGCTTTTAACCAAATTCTCTACATTTCATATGTATTACCTTGCTTGGGCTTCCATGACAGAGTATCACTGGGTAACTTAAAGGACAGAAATTAATTTCTCACAGATCTGGGGTCTAGAAGTCCGAGATGGAAGTGTTGGCAGGATTTCCTCTGAGGTCTCTCGCCTTAGCACGTAGATGGCTATATTCTTTCTGTGTCCTCACATGAAGGTGTTTTGTTTTTTAGGTAAAGACTCTCTTACAATCATGTCTTGCCCCCAAAAGATGTGGCACACACCAAGACCCCACCCCCCTCGCTCCTTCCCTCTCTCTGCTCTTCCTTTCCCCACCCCTCCCTCATTCTTTCTCTCTCTGCTCTTCCCTTCCCCTATCCCCACCGTGTCATTAATTGTCATTAATTGTCCTCATACCAAAATTGAGTACATGGGATTCATGCTTCTCCATTCTTGTGATGCTTTACTAAGAATAATGTGTTCCACTTCCATCCAGGTTAATACAAAGGCTGTAAAGTCTCCATTTTTTTTAATGGCTGAATAGTATTCCATAGTGTTCATATACCACAGCTCGTTAATCCATTCCTGGGTTGGTGGGCATTTAGGCTGTTTCCACATTTTGGTGATTGTAAATTGAGCTGCAATAAACAATCTAGTGCAAGTGTCCTTTTGATAAAAGAATTTTTTTCCTTCTGGGTAGATGCCCAGTAATGGGATTGCAAGATCAAATGGGAAGGCCAGCCTGAGTTCTTTGAGGGTTCTCCATACTTCCTTCCAAAAAGGTTGTATTGTTTTGCAGTCCCACCAGCAGTGTAAAAGTGTTCCCTTCTCTCCACAACCACGCCAGCATCTGCAGTTTTGAGATTTTTGTGATGTGGGCCATTCTCGCTGGGGTTAGATGATATCTTAGGGTGGTTTTGATTTGCATTTCTCTAATAATTAGGGATGATGAGTAGTTTTTCATATGTTTGTTAGCCATTCATCTGTCTTCTTTAGAGAAGGTTCTATTCACGTCTCTTGCCCATTGATTTATGGGATTGTTGGCTTTCTTCATGTGGATTAATTTGAGTTCTCTATAGATCCTGGATATCAAGCCTTTGTCTGATTCAAAAGATGCAAATATCCTTTCCCATTGGGTAGGATGTCTACTTGCTTTGGTTGTTGTCTCCTTAGCTGTACAGAAGCTTCTGAGTTTAATTAAGTCCCATAGCAGAATCTGAATGGTATCCTAAATTTTTAAGAATAAGACCATTATGGTCATCTGGATAGAGCCATTGTCTGAGTGTTTCCTGACTGCTCCTGATGTTCTGATTGAAGAGTCGTATGCCTGATGCTAAACAAAGTCCTGCTAGTGCCAAAACACAAATCCCTTTCCCTAATGGATGAAGTTGAAGCCCATCTGCACATTGTGTGGTATATTTCCATTCTGACTAAGCACTTCTAGGCCACTGAGTTAAACAGATCTGATTAGAGAAATTCCATTCTATCCTACTTAGTCAAGACAACCCACACCAGGCTAATAGACAGTTCTGTTCCTTGCGAATGTCTTGGTAGACATTGTTTTATTGTTTTTGAGGTAGGGATTATGTTGGGTTGCCCCTAATGGATCTACATATTAATGACTTTCTATCAGTTTCACAGCCTTGGGTTGCTGCCCATACTATCAAGATTCATATGGATAACACTGATTAATTCTTGATGCTGAATGTCCCCTGCTATGAAAGACTGTCATGGATGAGCGCTGAGTATCTCATGGTGGCAGACTTTAGATTTGGATTAGAGTGGAGAGAAGACCTTCCCATCAGCAGCCTGCTCAGGGAGCGCACACACCTGGGTGCAAGGCTGCTGCTGGGATCACTGCTGGGCACGGCAGACTCATTTGATCATGGTTGCTTGCCCATTATTTGGGGATCTTCTCAGCAACAATCCACAATTCACACCCCACTATGAACAAGAACCTGGAAAATTTAGAAAACTGACTTCTGACACTTTTCTTTATATTCCCTTAATTTTTTAATGTTTGCATCTGCTGTAATTACAACAAATTTCAATTATAATGAGGATCCAACTGAGGGGTAAAATGGGATTATGGTAATTGTTAGACTAGAGAGGCATAGAAATAGGTTTCATAAGCTTTCAGAAAAGCTATCTGACCAAAACAAGATCAATGCAGTTGCCTGCTAATTAAAGCAAACAGACAAAGGAACACAACCTAGTTGATTTTTAATGTATGAGCTTCATTAAATGGCTTACATTAGTCAGCTTGCATTTTGAGGACTATTGAAATGTTTTGTTCTTTCCTCTCTGAGGAAAGCACACAGAAATTGAAATTGACCTTCAACTGTACAAAGAAGGGATGAGAATTCTTTAAAGAAAGGCGGTAACTCCTCGGAGCATAAATACATTCAGACTCATGGATAGTGTACAATTTATCTGTCCATTTGGGATTTTTAAAACCCCATCAATAGGTGTCCAATTCATTTCGATCTGTTGTTGGGAAATAGAGAAGAGGAAAATTTAGCAGTGAAGAGAAAATATTACCATAAGTTTTTATATAAGCATGCTGAGTATTGTTTTGAGGCAGATCTATCCTTTAATCGACGTCTTTTCTCCAGGTGTGTTCAAGTGGAAGAAATTGGGGGAAGTGGGAACCTGCCTCAAAAGTATACACGTCTAAAGAACTGCAGTAGAAGGATGGGACTCAGGCACAGACGCTTAGCCTCATGCTCATTTTCTTGGATAAAGGACCCGTTTCTTTTAATTTTTATAAGTGACTTAAAATTTACAGGAATCAATAGATGACTATAATGAAAGATGAACATTAGGAGTGTGTTGCCAGATGAGCTTTGTTCAAAAGAGCAAAGGTTCTTTTGACTTTACTCCATCCATTTGACTTTATTCTCAGAGTTTGATGAGGAAAACAGAAGGCAAGGTGCTAGGCCTGGGTTTGAATGCCCATGCTGCTCTCGCTGGGCACTCACCAAGCCTTCGGCGCTTATGTGAAAAGGACACTCCACTGTGTGGTTCCTGGGAGAGCTGAGACCAGGCAATACCCTGGAAACAGACCTGGCCATGCATGGGTCCACTGAACATGGGTCCACTGAACATGGGTACACAGAACATGGGTCCACTGAGCACGGGGCTGTCAGGCAACTCCAGTGCCCATGTTTCAAGGCACAACTGCCCCCTCCTCTCACTTACGTGAATGTCTCCTTGTATGTAGATGCTCTCACACCTGGGCTCAAAAATTGCCTCAGAACACTGATTCTCTCTTTTCGACCATTTCTTAAGTCAGATAATTTCCTCTTTGCTACTGTCTAATAGAAAAAAAAAAATATATATATATATACAGAATAATACAGATGTATCTTTTCTTCCAGACTTACTGCAAAAAAAAAAAAAAAAACATGAACAAATGGAAATACATAAAAAGTGACTTTTATCCTCATAGCTACCCACTAGTAACAGACTGCTAGTTTGGAGTACTTCCTTCCAATTCTTATCCTCTCCACATTACAACAGCAGCAACAGCTATACATTTCACTCTGCAAATTGCTTTCTCTACTTAATAGTATAATATATATTGAAAGACCTTCCAATATCCTTACATACAGATGTCCTATTTATTTTAGTTTTTCATAGCATTTTAGGGTATAGATGTACCTTATTGATTTAATTATTCTCAAAATGGTAAGCCCTCTTTGCATTCATTATTTTTTAATAAAAAATATCATTGATAATAATTGTAGAGTTTCCTGTACATGTAAGAAAGTATTTCTGAGGCATTATTCTAAGAAATGGAATTACAGGTGAAAGATGACACATGAGTTTTGCAAAAGTGTCCCCATCAATAGCAGTGTGGCCGTGTTCCTCTTACCTCCATGGGCAGAAAGTAGAGTAACATGGAAACACTGGCAAAGGCCATAAATGCAGTGTGTAGTCCGAGGAGAAACAGGCAAAAAAATATGCAAAATAAAAGGACTGGCTATGCAATATTAAAAAACGCAAATAAAATGAGGTAACATGTTTTCTGTAACATTTACAAATGAAGAAAAATAAAATCCAGAGTTTTCTAGTTTTTTTTTTTTAATTGTTGGGGATTCATTGAGGGTACAAGAAACCATGTTACACTGGTTGCATTTGTTAGGAAAAGACTCTCTTACAATCGTGTTTTGCCCCTAGTTTTGAAAAAACAGTTTTCATCTAAATGTTGTTTATGGTATATAGGGGATTTGGGAAAAAAATTGACTAATACATTAAGCACAAAGCCTGTTATTTTCACCAAAAAGTTCCTACTGTGATGACAGGGCAATAAAGGCAGGGGAACTAGAAACAGAATTCAGAGCTCCAGCTTGTCTAAATTGTGTCACTCTCAGCGTCAGGCTGCCTGGTCTTCTGTGGAGCCTGAGGAAGGAGTCTGTTTCTCTCCCTCCCTCCTGCACCCCCAGGGATTCGGGTGGAAAAGATGGTTTTTAGAACAGAAGAGAGAGCCAACACAGGTGCCGATGCCAGTGTTCTGGTGCAGAACACGCTGTTAGCAAGGTTTATTTTTGGTTTTAAAAAAGTGAGATTGAATTTCTTAAAATGTCAAGATCCTTGTTCTTTAAGTTTCCCATCTTATTTTTTATTAATTCAGCTTATAAGCTCTTTCTATTTATAGGCCTAACAGATTTTAACCATCAGGACTAAGGGGCCATTGGAAATATTAAATCCTGTATTTAGTTATTTAAAAACTCTCATTTTGAACTACATTTATAATGCATTTCATTGAATTTCCAGGTTCTTCAGCTTACTGCATTAACAACAGAATGTGACCAATGCTTATAAAACTTAAACATTCAGGAAATCATTTAACTTAACTGACCTTAATTCTGTCTTAGATGTTCTACTAAAGAAAATTTTAATTACAAGACTAAATCAGTTGTCTCACACATTTTAAATTGAAGTTTATAAGGATCATGCATAGAAAGGTCAAATTCTCATAAAAACTGCAAATCAAAAGAGCTATTTAAATATTTTCAATATTTTATTATAATCTTTCTTCAAGGGAAAAGACCTACAGTAGTCTAACTTAAAGATTCACTCTCGGCAGGAGACTTTTATGGGAAGAAAGGAGAATTTGATAATTCTAGTTAGACTTAATATTAAATTTAAAAAAGTATAACTCAATTAATGATTATTAGACTCTATGAATTAATGCAAGACATTAAGATTCTAAGCAAGGTCCATTGCAAGATTGATAGTCAACTGATATTGGATCTTAATCCTTTTAAAATCCATTGTAAATACGCTTAAGTATTTTCTTTAAAGTCAAGGATACTGATTTCTTTCCAGAATGATGAAAATCACATCACACAGAAGTCTCTGGCCAAGACAAGCTTTATAGATGTAACATATTTGTTCCTGACCCCCAAACGTTCATACTAGGATTTTGATTACCTCAAACTTCTGAAACTGAATTCAGAAATTTCTGAGCTTAAAATGTGCATACCTAAGGAAGAGTCTTGACAGGCTGAGTGAGGAAGAGTCGGGTGTAACTGTCCCTGGTGACTCTGCTGGAGCACGCTGGGCCCTGTGAGGAGATGCTAAAGTCCCCGTAACATCCATAGCCTGCTGGCCACAAAGCCCATATTCAAAGATGAGTCCTGAATATATTTTCCATGTGCTTGATAGACATTGATAGACTCTTGTGTTTTTCTGCATTTATGGGAATCATTATACAACTTTTAAGTTTATTCTAAATGACATGCAAAAATATGTTAAATGGTTAAAAGGCTTTGTTTGGCTTGCAGTGATAACTAAGACATCCTACTGAAAGTAGGAAAGAGCCCCACATTTTCTTATGTTAGTATTAAGAACAATGAAGAACACTTTAACTCAGACAGGCTTAGAACACGTAGAAAAAGTCTCTGTCATGTGAGAAATCTGAGATATAAAAACAGGACAATGCCAGTCATCCTGGCTCACACCTCTAATCCTAGCACTCTGGGAAGCTGAGGTGGGAGGATCCCTTGAGCTCTGAAGTTCAAGACCAGCCTGAGAAAGAGCAAGAGTAAGACACTGTCTCTACTAAAAATAGAAAAACAAACAAACACCAACAAAGGAACAAGTTGGGCATGGTGGTACACACCTATTGTCCCAGCTACTAGGGAGGCTGAGGCAAGAGGATCGCTCAAGCCCAAGTGTTTGCTAGAGCTATGATGCCACAGCTTTCTACCCAGGGTGATAGAGTGAGACTGTGTCAAAAATAAACAAATAAAGTAATAATAGTAAAAGCAGGACAGGGACAGAAGCTATCTTCTTAGTTAATCTATTTTAATGATTTCACAAATTAATAGTGCAGAGAGTTTGAAAATGGAATCGAAACCTCCCATTTCCACTGTAGAAAATTTATAGAATAAATTATGCACTGTTATGTTCATTGTATAGTAAATATATATTTTATTCTCCTGTTTCATTTATTCCCAATTTATCTATTTGTCATATTGTTAAGATTCTTTTTCTACTAAAAACACCTTTCACTCATCTGAACTCAGAGCACCATGTCTCCTAACAGTGTCTGGAATCAGTAGAAAAGCTATGGAAACCCCCTAACCCGTGCTGCGGCAGAAGCGATGCCCTCAGGTGTATGCTTAGAGCTCACGTTTAAGGAGATGACCGGCATTTGGTAGGAGGTTGCACAGTGCTCCAGCGACAGGTGGCATGGCTTATCTTCCCGACTCTGTCACTTCACATTGGACAAGTTATTTACCCACCTCGAGTCTCACTCTCTTCATCTATTAAGCGGAGAAAATAAAACTGTCAAAGCAATATGTCAGATGTGATCGCGAGCACATGTCAGAGTTTTCTTTTCAAGTCTATTGGCAAGGGAAAAGCTTTTAAGAAAGCAGAGCCCAAGATCGCCTCTTGGTAAAGATATTTTGCGGGAGACCAGACAGAAAAATTATGATTGGTTAAAAGTTATTAGGATAGTCATAAGGCTGGTTTAAGATTATTACATTTTTTGAGTGTCTAGTTAAAAGTATCAAGAATCAAGTCACCCAGATGAGTAAACTGAATTTTTCAGCAGACTTTTTATCTCATTAAAATCTATCAAAATTGGGTGGCGCCTGTGTCTCAGCGAGGAGGGCACCAACCCCATATACCGAGGGCTGCGGGTTCAAACCCGGCCCCGGCCGAACTGCATCAAAAATTAGCCGGGCGCTGTGGCGGGCGCCTGTAGTCCCAGCTACTTGGGAGGCTGAGGCAAGAGAATCACTTGAGCCCAAGAGCTGGAAGTTGCTGTGAGCTGTGACTCAACAGCACTCCACCGAGTGCAATAGAGTGAGACTCTGTCTCCACAAAAAAAAAAATAAAAAAACCAAAGGTGCATATGAGTAAAAAAAGGAATTCTACTCTAAAGTTTATACTCTGGTGAAGACTTTTACACATGAGCACAGAAGTTTATAAGAATACTTATGAAAATATTGTTTCTGGAAGTGAAAAATAAACTAAAATTTCCAATCAATAGCAATATAAGCAAATATAAGCAAACGTCCAGTGACACAGTCACTCAAAGTGATACTATGTACACAGTAAAAGAATGAGACCTATCCATACCAATGCAGAGGAAACAAATATTTTAGAGAAAAAGTTACCAAAATTACACATTTTTTATAAATCATTTTTATAAACTTTTAAGATACAAGAGAACCATATTATAGATTGTTTGCGGATTTTATACATTATTGATAAGTTATAAAGAATAATTACATAGAATTAACAACAATTTCACTGTAAGGGGAAGTTGGAGGGCAAATAGAAGGTTTCAAATGTATTTGCAATGTTTTATTTCCTAAGTTAGGTTGTAAGTGTAATTATGAAGTTGAATGTAACTGACAGACTAAAAATAGACAAAGCAGAGGCTGACAGAAATAAGTAAAATGATAGGATACAGAATACCTCTCAATCAGAAATTGATAGATCAAATAAAAAACAGTGACTGACTGTTAACAACCTTCATTATATATATCTCAACCAAAAATAACAACATGCATCCTTTTCAGGAACATGTATTTTCAAAATATGTCACTGATATACATGCACATAATTTATAAAATTTGATGCATAAAGAATAGTCAAAAATCTTTAAATAGTATTACAGATTATGTAACATTAGAGCTTCTATAATGCAATTAAAAATAAGTGACCTAAAAACAATAAAGTAAAAATTAGCAAATTTCATTCAGCAATTTTGAAAACAAACCAAATATGCAACTAGGCAGGGTTTGTTTTAAGAATGCAAAAACTATATATTAATATTATCTGAAAATTTATCCATTAATCCACCACATTAATATTCTAGTGGAGAAAAACTACTATATCTCAAATTATCAAAATCAAAGAAGGATACATAAAAATGTCTTGATAAAGCTCAACACTCCTTGATTTTAAAAGAGATAGAAAAAAGAAAACATCACAGCTAATTTAGAAGAGAATCTGATTGAGGAAAATCAAGAACTTTAAGCAAACTTCAAACATAATAAGGAAACTTTAGGAGGCAAGAGTAAAACTGCCCACCAACACCTATATTTTCCTACATTATGCTAGAGGCATGAGATAATACAGAAAGAAAGGAGGTGTAGGAATTGAAAAGAGACAAAACTGATAATACTGATGACATGATTGCCAAAACTAATGAAGAGACAGCATTTGCACAGACTTTAGAAAGCGTATGCTACATATTGTCTAGGCAAACACATATACAAGGTCGGTGGGACAATTAAACTTGAGAACAAAAAAAAAAAATGAATGCAAGTCACGCTGAACACCGCTTGTATTGTAATTTGACTAATACAAATTTAACACACATTTTTCCTTTCTTAAAATGTGTATACATTTTTTGGCATCCCCAGTATTTGTACACAATTTAGCCTTTGTGTTAGTAAGAAAAATTGCCTACCCCAACCAAACAGAATGAATATAAAAAGTATTAGTAAGAAAAACACCTTTTTCGTGGGGCACACGTAAGCGTTCGCTGACTTAACTGAAAACTTGAGGAGACTCTCCCTCCTCCTCAGCTGGCACCTTCACTCAGTAACCGACAGCGCTCCATTTGAGGCTGCCAACATGAATCTCGGGAGAGAGAGGTGAAGGGCAGTCTCTGGGGAGACAGGGGAAAGTCAGCCAGATTGAACTTGAATCAAAGTGGAATTTTCTCGCAAACCAGGCCAGACAAGTACCCAGGAGGCCAGGCCACCTGCCCAGGTTTCTAAGGGTGACAGGACACTTGTGTCTCCTACGTGGTGGAAAAGTACTGCACAATATAACATGTTGCTTCCTCCCTCTGAAGTGCAAAGTCTTAACTTACATCGCTTCTACCATTCAGCAATTAAGAACTGAATGTATGTGTGTGTGTGTGTGTGTGTATGTGCTGTTTTCAAGTCTATATCTCTTAACCCTAACACCAAAAGTAAAACCTATTAAACACTGGAAAAATAGCAAAAGTAGTAAACTAAGTAGCATATTCTCTGCAAAAATAAGGAGAAAGACAGGGTCATGTCAAGGGTACCTGGCCCAGAAGAAACTCTCACCCTCTAGCCCAGCCCACACCTCCATGGGGTTGTCAGATTTACAAATAAGAATACAGGATGCTTGGTTAAATGTGAACTTAAGACAGACAGATAATTTTTTTTTCTGGTATGTGTGTTCCATGCAATATCTGAGATACACTAAACATGCCTTGTTTATCTGAAGTTTACATTTAATTGAACATCCTTCATTTCTTCTGGCAAATCTGCTTTGTGGGAACTATCTACATTGGGCCAGGAATCTATAGAATTTGCACACTAGTGGAAACAGAGCTGACCTGAATCTTTTGGATAGCCGGAAACTCTGGTTTCTAGATATTTCAGTACACCATGACTTTTTCCCATTTTCTGGATTTTATTGTTGCTTACGGCAGTTGTTTTAGTTGTGTTCCTCCCCCAAGTAATGTGATCTTTCCAGAGAATTGACTTCCTCCTAACTGATTCAGTGAGAAATTAGTTTTAAAGTGAACAATAAGACAGTAAATGAAATGGCAACAACACACACACAGCTACACAGAAACCCACACAGCAGCCACTTCCTCTCCTAGCAGAAATACCAGAGACAAGAGTGTATGAAAAAAAGCCGTACACTGATCCATAAGGAAACTGCACTTGCTACTCAAAAATTGTACTAACGTGCTTCTGAACATCAGTCAAGCACAGCTGACCACCCTTGCTACGAGGTTATTGACACCAAAATCAAGAAAGAAACTGGAGAGACAACCAGCTCATCTGTGAAAGCCAAAAATTCTTCAGCAGCCAACTTATTTTATAAAGTATCTGTTCCAATGGACTTCAACATTGACTACATACTAGAATTGGCAGGGGAGGTTTAAGAATTACTTATGTCTGGATCCCAACCAGAGAGACTTAATTGGTATGAGACACATGTCAGACCCTGGGATATTCAAAAGGCCTCCAGATGATTCTGATATGCAGCCAAGGTTGAGATCTACTGCATTTGTCAGTTATCCCTAAAAGGTGATGTTGGGGAGGCTGGAAAGTGACACACATCTAAAGTGTAAAAACTTAGCCCCTGCATTCACTAACTCCAAGCTCTCATCTATCTAAGCTAATGAGGCCAAAAAACCAAACTCTGCACCATTGTGCAGGCTCCTATAGTTCCAGCTACTTGGGAGGCCGAGGCAAAAGAATCGCTTAAACCTAAGGGGTTGAGGTTGCTGTCAGCTGTGATGCCATGGCACTCTACCCAGGGAGACATAGTGAGACTCTGTCTCAAAAAAAAAAAAAAAAAAGAAAGAAAAAGCTTCCTTAGGCATTCTAAGATAATAAATAGTATATATATATAAAAAAAGATATTGAGTTCTCCCTGGCCCTACTGCAGTTGCCCTGAAATTATAGCATCTAGAAATAATCCTTAAATGTTGGAAAAATGTAGAAGGGACCACAGACGGGAAAAAATTAAAATAAAAAAGGGAAGACCTAGTTCAGCGCCTGTGGCTCAACGGGCTAAGGCGCCAGCCATGTACACCTGAGCTGGCGGGTTCGAATCCAGCCCGGGCCCGCCAAACAACAATGAGGGCTGCAACCAAAAAAAAAAAAAAAAAAAAAAAAAATGGCCAGGCATTGTGGCAGGCACCTGTAGTCCCAGCTACTTGGGAGGCAGAGGCAGGAGACTCACTTGAGCCCAGGAATTGGAGGTTGCTGTGAGCTGGGATGCCAAGTCACTCTATCCAGGGTGACAGCTTGAGGCTCTATCTCAAAAAAAAAAAAAAAAAAGGCAAGACCTTTTAGGCAATCCTAATTTACTGGTAAATCCCAATGTAACCTGCCAGAGTATCATTTGAAAAAGATGATCTTTTTAAACATACACCATCTGGGCTTCACGAGAAAGGTATCAGTCCGTTTCATAGAAATGTCCTGCCTAGGCTGGTAGCTAAATGCCCAGACGACGCTCCGGCACAGATCCTGGTCAGAATAAGGCTTCCCCAGAGGCCGCAGTCTGAAGTTTAAGGAAAAGGTTTGATTAACTCAATTATAGAAACAAAATGCTTCTCAAATTACTTCAAATGCCTCCTCTTTCCTATTTTTACAATGATAGGCCAAACCATAAGAAGTCATTTTCACTAGTTTTTGAACATTAAAAACATAAAGATAAATTTGCCAATACAAAAAGATAACATTACTTCTTGCTTTTTCTGACAAGTGAGAATTTTCCTGTTTTACCTAAGAAATGAGACTGTCAGAGTAATCTCAATCTGTAAAATAAAGCCAGTTTGAAGAAACATAGAAGCTTAAATAAACCAGAAAGCCATAAAATCTTCCACTGAGAATCTCAGTTCACTTAGGCCAGTCCCCTCCCTCAAACTACATGTGAAGAACCTAGGAAACAGGTGGTGCCTGTGGCTCAAAGGAGGAGGGCGCCGGCCCCATATGCTGGAGGTGGCAGGATCAAACCCAGCCCCAGCTAAAAACTGCAAAAAAAAAGAAACAAGAACCTAGGAAACTATTACCCAAGTGAACTCACTCATTTGATTGATACCATAAGTGAATCTCAGATCCTTACGCAGATGGAAACACATTTTATGACCACAGGAAGAAAAAAGTCACATGGCTGTTCAGCAGAGTGTAAGTCTCCTGACCACCAGCATAATGTGTTTTCTACCAGCCTGTGAAGCCTCTCTCTGGCTTTTAAATGAGGTTCGATGTGCGCAGTAGAGGGAGAGAACTGGATGTTCTGAGAAGGGTGGAAAATATTTGAAATAGCTGCCACTGAGAAAAGCGGGTAGAGCAGGAACTTACATTAGAGTCGGTGGGCAACGCAAAGGGTCCACCTGTCACTAAGGGCATAAATCAGAGTCAGATCCTTGACAGTTGCGTGATTTCCTCCAATAGCTTTTGCAGCCCAGATAAAAGTAGGAAGACGCGAACATTTGAATCCCGCTAGGGCTGGGGTCTGCCAGATGGAGGCTACAGAAAGCAATGAGGTAAAAAAGCTGGGACATCGTCGAGAATGGAACATCACAAACTCTCCAAGCCTCAGAGCAGGAAATGAAGACAAGAAGAACTGACAGACACACGGAAAAAAGTGTAGAGTCAAGCCCCTGAGGAAAAGGAGAGATCTGTGGTCTTTGAAGAAGGGAGAAAGCCAGAAGGGAGTCAGTGGGTGGAAACTGCAACGTTATCATTTATCGTTCCAAAGATAATGCTCTCTTAAGTAAATATGAGGACCAGGATGTAGACACAGGCAGTATTAGCTGAATGAAATGGAAAAGAATACCACTCACAGGCCAGTATTTGGCATGGTTTATCTATGTGGTCATTAAAAAAAAGACCAGAGACCTGAGAGGTCAAGAGATGAACGTAACAAGAAAAGTCATTCCGGAAAGTCACATACTACATCTCTGTAGCCCCCAAGGACCAAAGGATCACATAACTCTATGGATCTATGTTCTCCTTACTGAATTTCTGTTTTGCTTTTAGGAGAACTCAATACAAGGATATATTTATTGCAATCTCCTCATCTTTATCAGTTTAAAGGGGTCATTAGGATCTGGTTGTGATCATAAAAGCAAATAAATGATAAGACCTATGTAGTGTTTTGTATGGCCATACCATGTCTTAATGCTTTGCAAAGGCCGTATTTCCTCAAATACAAAGCACTCCTGATTCTGAAATGCATCAGTATTTATGTTGAAAATTGAAAAAAAAAATGCTGTCAATTATAATTGTAAAATTTCAATTGTGAAACACACCCTAATTTCAGATATAGAAAATGTGCATCATACATAAGGTGAAATATATTAACTCATTTAATACAAAAATTGCATGTAAGAGGTATTTTTATTACCATCTCTGTATTAAAGGTAAAGAAACCAAAATACGGAGAGTTTAAATATTTGTCCAGCCCCACAAAGGTAATAAGAGATAGAGCCACAGTTTAGACCAGGGGTTCTGTATCACGACCCACTGGAACTGTATTAAAGGGCCATGGCATTAGGAAAACTGAGAACCACTGGTTTAGACCCAGGAAGACTAGCTCCAGTCTTTTCCTAACAAATGCAACCAGTGTAACATGGTTTCTTGTACCCTCAATGAATCCCCAACAATTAAAAAAAAAAAAAAAAAAAAGGACACAATTTACAGATTCTACCATTAGAGGGAGCCGGCGCTGTGGAGAGGGTCTGCTGCCCACATATGTGGGAGCAGGAACTTCCCCAGAGAGGATGGGCATTCTACAGGAGGGACGCGACTCAGGCCTAATCCTCTCCAGGGGATCTGCCCCCAGTTAGCAATTTCCTGAAATGCAGATTACATGGCCCCACAAGTCAGCACTAATTCACCACCACCCATTCACAGGTTTCTCCCATCTGGCCATTACTGTATCTATCACATCTTCAGCAGTATCTGCTCTTCCCCCTCTTTCAGTTGTCATCCTGTGCTTTATTTCATGAAAGTAATTCCTGGAGCCCATGATTGAGAAGCCACAGCTGAATAAGCACCTGGATGTATCCAGCAGTCACATTTACAGCCTCAGGCTGCTCCAGGCCCTTTAGCTCTTATAATCAGTAAGCTGGAGCCAGGCTCATGAAATTCACGCATTCCCTTTACAGCTCATTGCAATAGTTACTGTGGTAACAGACATCAGGAAAACAGAAAGTCATCATGTTTCCATGTTCTACAAACATAAGGAAAAAAATGTTCAACCTTGTTGCCAATCAAAGAAACATTAATAAACCAGTATGATATTTGCAGTTTGGCCGAGGCCAGGTTCAGATCAGCCACCCTCAGTATATAGGGCCAGTGCCTTACTCACTGAGCCACAGGTGCTGCCCTAGGAAACATTTAAGTCATGAAACCCAATGTTATCTAAAAATTAATCAATGTAGTCATGAAGCATTATCATCAAGAACAAAAATAGTCATTACTTCTGCTAGAACTACTACTACTATTTTATTTACTGACTGTATTCTATGAACCAGGCATTGTTCTAAGCATTTTACTGACTTTCTTAATCCACAGAAGTAGATACTATACCATACCATTTTCTAGGACACTTAGGTTCAATAGTTAAGAAAGAGGAATAAATACTCCCTTTAGGGAGGTCAATTCCATTTGGTAGTTATAACAAAGACTGAACAGGTGCACAATAGTTTTAAGAACTCTTTTGAAACCTGCCCCTCCAAAAATCAAATTCTGGGGCATAGGTGTCTCACACCTATAATCGCAGCACTTGGGAGGCCGAGGTGAGTGGATTGCCTGAGCTCATGGGTTTGAAACTAGCCTGAGCCACAGTGAGACCCCATCTCTAAAATACAGCCCAGCCAGGCTCCTGTAGTTCCAGCTACTTGGGAGGATTGAGGCAAGAGGATCACTTGAACCCAAGAGTTTGAGGTTGCTGTGAGCTAAGATACCACAGTGCTCTATTGAGAGTGACCAAATGAAAGTCTATCTCAAAAAAAATAAATAAAAAAAAAGACAAATTCTGCTCTATATTGAAAGATTTGGAAGTATTTATTATAAGGTTATTATAATAGCAAAAATGTTTCAAGACAGTGAATGTTTTAAATGAATGTTATCCATCAACACTATAATACTCCATATTCATAGCTAAGGTAGGAATTAAGGTCACATGTGGTCTTTTAGGTCCTTAAGTGTATACTTTTGACTAAATCTAAATTTTATAGAACAAATCCTTTTATTTTTATCATTTTCATCCTTTATATCTTTATTTTTTAAATGAACGCATTTAAAATAGCAAAGAATAAGTTTCAACAAAAGAATGTTTCTCAACTAACACAATTAGAACATCAGTAACCTATCAGGACTAAACTGACATCTGCTATCCCATGATTTAGTTTTAACTTCTCCCACCTGACCTCCCCCACCACCACACAAGGCTGGTTGAAGAGAGTTTATGGTCATTGAGTACACCAGTCTACTACCAGCTTTTGACAATGGTGCACTGTATTTGATCAAAGTGGAATTTGTAAATAGTTGCACAACTCAACAGTATTTTTTCATTCTGACTACTTAACAACCCAAAGAAGACCAAGAAAACACTGAAGGAAACAAGTAGATTTGTTAATGAGGATTTAGATTTGCAAGATTATCTTTTTTCTGCTAAAGATAAGAGGATTTGCTTGCTTTATAATACTGAAATATCAACATTAAAGAAATTCAACACTCATTAGCATCATACTGCTCATATGAAAACAGTATTATAAATGAGAAGGAGAGGCACAGAAGGTTGTTTTTCAGAAATTAAAAGATGAAAAGCAAAAGCAAAGATTTCTTTCAAGCAGCAACAAGACCTGGAAGTAATACCACTGAAGCAACTTAAAAAGTAGCTTATAAACTCAAGGAAAAAAGGAAACCATCAGTGATGCAGGAATTATGAAAGAACGTATTGTCAAAGTTGTAGGATGCTTAGACCCTGATAATGTTTTAAAGTGCAAACAACTGCCTCTTTCAGCAAGAACCATAATGATCAGCAGCATGTATTAGCCTTCAAACTAACAGAACTCCATGCAATACTTCAAAAGGAAAATATATACTATTCAACAGCTTTGGATGAATCAACTGATACTACTAACTCAGGGCAGGTTTATACTTAATTCAGGATATAACAGAAGATTTGCTTTGCTACTATTTACACACTTTAAGCACTCTTATGAACAGAACACAAAATAGAAATCTTCAACAACTTTCAAGAAAAACGTCATGAAATTGGACTGAATTTGGCAAATTTAGTGGTGTATGTACAGATGGTGCACCTTACATAAGGAAAACATGAAGGGTTTATTGCACAGATAAAGTATTAACAGATCCAGATGCTCTTTTTTATTGTACATATATCTTGCATCAACATAATCTTGGTGCTAAAGCTACTACTTTAAGTGACACTTTGCAGCAAGTGATGAGCATTGCTAACTACAATATATTGGGTATATTTGTGCAAATGTAACAGCATCCCCAGTTTTGTAACACGTTAACGTTGAACAATGACGTATTTAGTGTGGATTTGTCATATCATTCTAAAGTGAATTGACTATATAGTTAAATTTTATAAAAACAGAATCGGCAAATATGGATTATTCAAAGATTTCTATAGGAACACAGCATTTCTGTGTGATGTTCTGTGTTTTCTAATCAAAACAACTTGAATATTTCTTTGCAAGGTAAAACTAAATTTATATATGATATGTGGAAAAAATCCAAGCATTTCAAAAAAAGTTATTTTTTCCAAACCACTTCTTCAGAAGGAAATTTTGGATAAACATTTTCTCCAGTTAGCAAAGGACACTGATCAGCCGGATGATATATGCAAATGTTTGAAGAATATGCTGTTGTAAACCCATTAAATATAGAATACAATGAAAGTTTCACTGACTTTGAGAATCACGACATTGAGCTCAAACTAGCATTTCAGCCTTACCTAGTCGGTACCACCACGGCCCCTAAAGAGCTACAGATGGAATTACTTGAGCTCTCAGCACATGACATTTTAAAGTCATTGTCTGATGCCAGGAAGATCCAACTGAAATGTGGAAAAATGCAGTTGGATACCCACACCTAGAGTACCATGCCTGAAAAATGTTTTGCTTTTCAACCAGCTATTGCTGCAAATCTGTATTCTCCTACCTAACCCAGATCAGGATGCCCTTAGGGTCACAAGTGCCTGTGCCCATCTAGGGGATGGGCAAATGTTCAAATGTTCTCCCACAAAAGAATTCACAGCAAAGCCATTTAGAGGTTAACTTAAAATAGTTTTCCTTTTTTGAAATTAAGTACATAGTCGTTTAGTTTTTATAAACTAATGTACATTTTTAAGCATCTCTAATTTGAAGTTTCTTAAATGTGGCCTTATTTGATTATGGCTAAACTAATGCAGCCTTCCAGCATGAAAAGTTTCCCTAGGTCTGCTCCATAGTTATTAAAATATTTGATAAACAATTTTTGCTTTCTTCTGTTTGTGTGGAAAATACTTGTCTTTTGTAATTTTTCTGCAACAAACTGAGATGCTCCATAACTTACAATGGAGTTACATCCTGATAAAGCCATCATAAAGTTAAAAAAGTAAGTCAAACTATCATAAATAGTAGACTGACTGTAGTGTTATTTGCATAACTGAAATAACTTTTGTATAAAAAATATTCCAGGTTTAAGCATGTAACTCTGGTTCCAATCCAGCATTGAAGAGTTGGTTTTATCTGATAGACAGACCATGGCTACTACAGACAGAGTCACAGATGAGGGCAGTCTGAGCATCAGGACGGAGGGCCCTGACTCAGGGCCCAGAAGGCCTCATTGGAAACCTAACCCTGCCTTTTATAAGCATTGGGACCTGGGAGAATTATTTTACCTGTGGAGTTTTGGTTTCCACGTCTGTAAACAAGGATAATCATGACTCCCACCTCAAAAGATCATTGTGAAGATGAGAGTTAATATTTGTTGAGTGCTAACAGCAGCATCTGGCTCATGCCTAGCTGCTGTTTTGCTATCATGACTGCTTTATCTTAACTCTTAACTGATAACATTCCTTCCTACTTCATTGATAAAACTGAAGAAGACAGAAGAAATTCTGCATTCTTCTACCCCAACATCCTCCCACCTGCCACCATCACTGCCCTGAGACCTATTACTACAGATGGCTGCCCACGTTCCCCACCAAGCAAATCCCTTTCCTAGCACAATACTCCTTTCCAATTCCTCTGGCCTTCTTAAAGGCATTCCCTCCTCCTACATCAAATTTTCCCTGTCTACTGGAATATTCCTTCTGGCAAACAAAAATGTTATTTCTCTCATCTTAATTAGAACAAATTGAAGTGTTTTTGTCTGCCCACTTACCTCACCAGCTACCACCCCATTTTTTTTTGTTCCTTTGCAGCAAAACCTCTTTAAGAAATTGCCTGCATATAGCCTTCAATGATCATCCTCGCTTAAATCCACTCCAAGTTAGACTTTTATCATGTCACCTCCACCAATATGAACAGCACAGTATCCTCCATGATTCTAGAACTCAGGGGTTAACTCTCAGTCCTTACTCCACTTGTTCCTTCACTGACACTCCCTGACTCCTTGGTCTTCTCTTCACTTAGCATCTAGAGTCCCATGATCTCTTGATTTTTCCTACCTCACTGGACGTTCTTTCTCAGTTTTCTATGCTGGTTCCCCCTCTTCATCTCACTCTCCTCCTGTCAGAGGTTCCAGGGTCCGTCCTAGTTCTACCCCATCTACACTATTTCACTTAGTCTCAAAGTTCTAAACACTAACCTTTGTATGTGCAATTGACTCCCCAACATCCATCTATAGCTCAGAAGCCTTCCTCCCTAATTCCATACTCATATCCAAATGTCCACTCAATATTTACTCATCCACATCAAATGGACAGATCAGAAACAGTGCCCAACCTTCCCACTGTACACTTGCTTTCCTGTAGTCGTCTTCTCCCATCCATGGCAATTCTATTTTCCATTGCTCAGGTCAAGAACTCTGACTCCCTCACATCCCACCTAGCAGGAGTAGCTTTATTCCCCAAATAAATCTAAAATCCTATTACTTTTTTATTGCCTCCATTACTATCACCATAGTCTAAGCTACCATCTCCTGTGCAAATACAGTCTTTTGCCTAGATTACCATAATAATCTCCGAATAACTGGTTTTCCTGTGAACCTGGGTCCACTTACCCTCCACCCACTATCTTTAGTTCAGCATAGCAGCTGGGGCGATGCCTTTCCAAATTTATGCAAGATTACATCACAGCTTTGCTCACAACTCTCTAACATTTTCCCATTTTGCTCAGCATAAAACTCAATGTCAAACAATAGCCTACAACATTCTGTATCAAAGGATCTTAATCTGTTTGTGCCATGGAGCCCGTTGGCAGCTGGCAATGCCTATGGACCACATCTCAAATAATGATTTTAAATTTATAAAATAAAGTACAATAGATTAGAGAGGGAACCGATACAGCTGTCAAAATATTTTTAAGTGTGATACAAACTAACATATGTACTTCTTATTAACACATTAAATAACAAGATCTGGTGTCAGGCATACTTATAATTTTTAAGTGGTTATGAACATATATTTTAAGATACCTGCAACAATCATAAGATGATGTGATTTTACAGCTGATTACTATGACTCACAAGGTCATAGCATAGGTTCCATTCAATAACCAAGGTCTGCTGCCTACATTCATGATGGAGGAAAATGTTAAGTTTCAGTTAGATGTTATTAAAAATTAAAAAGTAGGTCTTTCTCCCATCGATATTAACAGACTCCCATGGTCCCTTTGAGGTCCTTGGACCCCAGATAAAGAACTTCTGACCCTACATTGCTTCTAGAACCTGTTCTAGCCAACTGCTTATCTACTGTAGTTATACAAACTACACCCCTCCCATTCTGTACTTACAGCCTCCATACTGGCTCTGCGCTGGCTGTTCCCTTTGCCTATGTTTCCTTTTGTTTCTCTTATTTCATTGTTCAAAGTCAGCTCCTCAATGAGCCCTCCCCTATTTGAAACTGCAACTAGCCCTGCCCCCAAAGTCCCAGGTCCCCGTGGACTGTCTTCTTTTTCTTTTAGTCAGGGCCCTATTCCTTGAGCCACAGGCACCACTCCCCTGTGGACTGCTTTTCTTTTCCATAACATATATCCCATTTAACATACTATATGATTTACTTACTACACGCTATGTCTTGAACACCCTCTCCAAAACTCATGTTAAAACTTAATCCCCTATGTACCAGTACTGAGAGGCAGGTCCTTTAAGAGGTGATTGGATCACAGGGCTCTCCCTGATGAATGCATTAATTTATTCATGGATTCATGGGTAATGGATTCACAAATTATCATGGGACGGGAACTGGTGGTTTTTTAAGAAGGGCGACCTGAACTATCATGCTCAGCCCTCTGGCCATGTGACGCCCTGTGTGGCCTGAAGACCCCATAGAGGCTCCCAACCAGCAAGAAGGCTCTCAACAGATACAGCCCCTCAATTTGAGATTTCTCAGCCTCATAACTGTAAGAAATAAATTCCTTTCCTTTATGAATTATTGAGTTTCAGGTATCTGTTGCAAGCCGCAGAAAACAGATTAAGATGCAATGTTTCTTTATTGTCTACTTGAGGTCAGAGTGTTTTTCTGCTTTGATACATTGCTGCAATTCAAACACCTAGAATGGCCTGGCCTGCAGGAGGTGCTCAAGCAGTCATCCTTACCTACATTCATTCCTCATGAAATGATTTACTGAGTGCCTATCATGTGAAATACTTCCTTCACACATAACTTCATGTAAGAACACAATACTATAAAGTTTTATGCATTCATTATTCATTTTATAGTCAATATTTATTTCTGCTCCTTCTAAAGGGAATCATTCAAGTTCTTAAATTTATTCTGAAAGAAGTTGTCATGGCCCTCAGTGTGAGCTGACATGTCTGTCAGTTTAATGGTGCAAAATAGTGGTTCTGGAGCTAACTACCAGAGTCCAAAAAGTATTGACCACTCTTTGTAGTACCTTTATAGGTACAAGAAAAACATAAAACTTCTCTAAGCTGCAATATGCTCATCAGTAAAATATAGATGATTACCCACTTCATAGCTTTATAATAAGGATTAAAATTTAATTATGTAATCAATGTACAGTAGTTCATTTCCAAGGGCTTGGCAGATGTAAAACACAATGTTCATTATTACTGTTATTATCATCATTGAAACAAGAAAATACTTACAAAAGCAAGTGGCAGGAGTATCCACAAGTACCACCTATGAGTGCCTACTATGCTTTCTCTCAGAAAGAACAATTGAATTTAGAAAATATTTTTGGCTTGGTGCCTGTGGCTAAGGTGCCAGCCACTGCACACCTGAGCTGGTAGGTTCAAATCCAGCCCGGGCCTGCCAAACAACAATGACGGCTGGAACCAAAAAAAAAAAAAAAGCGTTATGGTGGGCACCTATAGTCCCAGCTACTTGGGAGGCAGAGGCAAGAGACTCACTTGAGCCCAGGAATTGGAGGTTGCTGTGAGCTGTGATGCCACAGCACTCTATCCAGGGTGACAGCTTGAGGCTCTGTCTCAAAAAAAAA